>JBBPBX010058999.1:0-13884 GCA_038048925.1 Garcialebias charrua | reverse complement strand
ATTTAAGCACATATTCATTATAATTTCAGTCATTATATCTAGATAATTGTTTCTTACCATACTAGTGCCATGGTTCTACTGGACATTGTTGGTGTGTGGACGGTAGGGGACAGGAGAGACCAGGAACCAGGACTCCACCTGGTAAACCACACGTAGACTGTAGCAGAACAGGTGAGACTATAACTTGTCAGTACTTAAGTTTTATCTTGATGAAACATGAGATGAACACCTGACAAACTCCAGTTGGGGGGTTGCTGGACTAGACGCTCAACACATTCTAATGACTGTTTATACTGTATTTTCAAACTACTTCTTTTTTATACACCTTTAAATGTCCCTTAAATAATTGGATGCATACATTTTTGTCATAATTGTACATAGTTTGATATGAATCTCCAGGTCTAATGGTTAACAAACCCCAATCATTAATCCTCCACCACTGTGCTTGAAAGTGGTTCTAAGGTGTTTTTGTTGAGCTAGTTTGGTTTGGTTTAAACTTTGCAAAAACTGAGTTATGTACCATTTTGTTTGTTTGTTTGTGTCAGTCTTCTTTTAATTGTACTACAATAAAAGTTAACACTGAGACCTCTAGGGAAATAACAGCTTGACTAAAACTTTTTTAAAAGTTGGTAGACACATTATCAGATCTTATTTTCCACGAAAGCTGGAACATACTGCTGAGAAGTGTCAGCTGTCCTGAATGCTTTTGACTTGTGAAGAGTTTTTCCCCTCTAGAATTATGGACTCCTAATATATTTGGAAACAACCATACAACCCTCTGCAAATTGAGAACAGCAATAGCTGCTTCTCTGGAATCATTGCTGATATCCTTCCCACTTGACATAGTTACTTAATAAGTTGTATAATTGTTTGTCTCATCCCATTTCAGATGAGCATCCACGTCCTAAGACTCAGTGTGAGCACCACAGGGAGGGTGTTCAGACCACCAGTCCAGATGGACATCCTATTGTTGGAGCGTATGTTCCTCAGTGTGATGAACATGGACATTATCAACCACAGCAGGTTAGATTTTCTTCACTCATTTTTACTGTTGGATCTCATTTAAGTACATATTCATTATAATTTCAGTCATTATATATAGATAATGGGTCATGGGTTACATCAGCACATGCTCTGAAAATGTATCCATAAAAAAATATGTTAAATCTTACCCGAACCGAAAACCCTGGTTAAATAAAGAAGTCCGCGCCTTGCTAGCAGCCAGGGACACTGCATTCAAGTCCGGAGATACAGAGGAGCTGAGAAAGAGCAGGAAAGAACTGGAGGATGGCATTAAGAAGGCCAAGGCCACGTATGCACAGAGGATCGAGGGACAGTTCACCTCACAAGACCCACGGAGCATGTGGAAGGGTATTAAATGCATAACAGATTACAAAGGCAAGAACAAACAATGCCCCAGGGACCCATCTCTGCCTGATGCCCTCAATAAGTTTTATGCACGTTTTGATGATCCAAACAGACCAGCTAGCACCAGACTCACCTCATCACCAGATGAAGAGCATCTCAGGGTGTCCGCAGCAGAAGTGAGAGGCAGTCTCAGAAAGATTAATCCTCATAAAGCAACCGGACCAGACAACATCCCAGGGAAAGTTCTGAAGGAATGTGCGGACCAGCTCTGTGAGGTGCTGGCTGACATCTTCACCACCTCACTTGCACTGGAGTCAGTTCCCACCTGCCTGAAGACCGCGACCATCATCCCAGTCCCAAAGAGCTCCACAGTGACTGGTCTGAATGACTATAGACCGGTGGCCCTCACCCCGATAGTCGCTAAATGTTTTGAGAAACTGGTCATGTCCCACATCAAGACAACCGTCAACATCAACGAGGACCCTCATCAATATGCATACCGTGAGAACCGATCAACAGAGGACGCCATCTCCTCTGTGGTCCACACTGCTCTCACCCACCTGGATCAGAAGGACTCATACGTGCGTCTGCTCTTTGTGGACTTCACATCTGCCTTCAACACCATGATCCCCCAAACTCTGATAGACAAACTATCTACACTTGGACTAAGCCCCTCTATTTGTAACTGGGTACTAGACTTCTTAACAAACAGACCACAGTCCGTGAAGATCCACAACTTCTCCTCCTCCACCATAACCCTCAGCACTGGCTCTCCTCAAGGATGTGTGCTGAGCCCCCTTCTGTTCACTCTGCTCACATATGATTGTACAGCCACACTTCCAGGCTGTCATATTGTTAAGTTTGCAGATGATACAGCGGTGGTGGGATGCATCACAAACAATGATGAGTCCAGCTACAGACAGGAGGTGGAACATCTGGAGAGCTGGTGCAAAGAGAATAACCTTCACATGAATGTGAAGAAGACAAAGGAGATGATTGTGGACTTCAGAAGGAACAAACACACCCACGCCCCACTGAACATAGGTGGATCTGCAGTGGAAGTGGTCTCCAGCTACAAATACTTGGGTGTACACTTGAATGATAACCTCAGCTGGAGCAACAACACCACCAGCCTGATCAAGAAAGGTCATCAGAGACTCTACTTCCTCAGACGGCTGAGACGAGCTGGTCTGAGCAGCCCAGTTCTCACCTCCTTCTACAGGTGTGCAGTGGAGAGCGTCCTGTGCTCCAGCATCAACGTGTGGCATGGAGGCTGCACAGTTGCAGAGAGGAAAGCTCTACAGAGAGTGGTGAAGGCTGCACAGAAGTCTGTTGGAGTCAGTCTCCCCACCATCACAGACATTTACACCTCCAGATGCAGGAAAAGAGCCACCTGCATCATGAAAGACCTCACTCACCCAGCACACTCACTCTTTGCCCCACTCCCCTCAGGACGGAGGTTGAGGAGCATCAAATGTAGAACCACTAGACTGAGGAACAGCTTCTACCCTGAGGCTGTTAGACTCATGAATAAATAAAAATAAAATAAAAATAAACACTGCAAAATATCACATCATGCTGATGCTGATCTGTTTTCTTGTTGCTGTGTTCATCTGTGACCATCTGCTCATACAGACTCATGTTCGTGCTGCTGTTTATAATGATGTTTTTCCACTATACATTAGGGCTTAGTGTATTACTAGTTGATGTTTTTCTTAGTTAATTCTAGATGTTATTACTGTTTTTCTCTTGCATTTGTTGTTGGATGTAACTGGGACCCCGTGTACATAATCTCGTTTTCATCACATGTACCACATGCGGTGCAAATGACAATAAAGACTCTCTGACTCTCTGACTCTGATAATTGTTTCTTACCATACTAGTGCCATGGTTCTACTGGACATTGTTGGTGTGTGGACGATAGGGGACAGGAGAGACCAGGAACCAGGACTCCACCTGGTAAACCACACGTAGACTGTAGCAGAACAGGTGAGACTATAACTTGTCAGTACTTAAGTTTTATCTTGATGAAACATGAGATGAACACCTGACAAACTCCAGTTGGGGGGTTGCTGGACTAGACGCTCAACACATTCCAATGACAGTTTATACTGTATTTTCAAACTACTTCCTTTTTTATACACCTTTAAATGTCCCTTAAATAATGGAATGCATACATTTTTGTCATAATTGTACATAGTTTGATATGAATCTCCAGGTCTAATGGTTAACAAACCCCAATCATTAATCCTCCACCACTGTGCTTGAAAGTGGTTCTAATGTGTTTTTGGTGAGTTTGTTTTGTTTGGTTAAAACTTTGCAAAAACTGAGTTATGTACCATTTTGTTTGTTTGTGTCTGTCTTCTTTTAATTGTACTACAATAAAAGTTAACACTGAGACCTCTAGGGAAATATAGCTTGACTAGAAAAATTTTAAAAGTTTGTAGACACATTATCAGATCTTATTTTCCACGAAAGCTGGAACATACTGCTTAGAAGTGTCAGCTGTCCTGAATGCTTTTGACTTGTGAAGAGTATTTCCCCTCTAGAATTATGGACTCCAAACAGTGGCGGCTCCAGAGATATTTTTCTGCAGGTGCTAAGGGGGGGCTAAGCATTTTACTGAGGATGCTATGAAGGATAATTTGTTCTTTCAGTTCTCAAGGTCAATGTGTGTCATTCACATCACATGTGGTACGTGGAACGAAACTATGGACAGGGTCCCAGTTACATCCAACAAAAATATAAATTGTAAAGAAAAACAGTAAAAAAGATCCGAGACATGAAATAAGAAATACACTAAACTAAAAATACACTAAGCACTACTAGTACGAAACAATGCGCCAAACAACAGCAGCACGAACATGAGTCTGTGTGAGCAGATGAGGACGAGTGAACACAGCAACATGAAATAGATCAGCAGCATGAGATCAGCAGCACATAACCAAATGGTATTACAGTGATTTGTTTTCACAGTGATAATTCAGACTAGGGGTTCATGAGTCTAACAACCTCGGGGTAGAAGCTTGTAGCCATAACGAAGGGTGAGATGGAGGAAGAAGGGTGACACCTTTTCCATCTCAGCCCCACTACATTTGTTTTATTTATTTTTCATTCATTAAAGTTTGGCACCCACTGGTCAGTTTACTGACCAACAACAACTTAATCAATATATTCTACAAAGTACTTCAGTGACTGATTCTGATTAGTAAAGGGTGAATATGTTATTACAGGGAGTTCTATACCAGAACAAATGAATAATCATCCGAATAAAGTTGTCTTTTAAGTTTTATTACAAAAATAATCAAACTAAAAATCAACAA
Organism: Garcialebias charrua; assembly: GCA_038048925.1. NCBI lineage: Eukaryota > Metazoa > Chordata > Actinopteri > Cyprinodontiformes > Rivulidae > Garcialebias > Garcialebias charrua. Next base: position 9,193 of record JBBPBX010058999.1, on the reverse strand, counting down.
CAATAATAAACAAGCAATAATAATAAATCAGTCAAGGCTTAATTCTCTTGTCTAAGGCAAAATTAACTCTTTGAGCAGGAATTATTTCAGTTTTATACGCGCATGAATTTAGATGCAGTGAGGCTATTTTAATAAAGTTTATTTTGGATTTTGGTTAAAAGTAGTTATTTAATGTGACCAGATAAGTCATTTATTATCACTGCAAGCCAGGAAATGATTTATCAAGTTGTATTAGCTAAAAATGGCATAACCAGAGGCATCATGTCACCAGTTTCTGCTCCTTACTGGGTCAGTGTTGAGAGCATCACTCATCTTTGTGGGCTTCAGCTGGTGGATCAGATTTATTTATTTTTTACTCGATATAATCACTGATTTTTTTTTTTATTAGTTGTGTTTTGCGAGGAAAATATCACAACAACCACATGTTAAAGAATATTAACTCAGATGAAAAAGAAAATAATCTGATATTTTCTTGGGGGTGCTAAGGGGGTGCTGTGACTTTTCCAGGGGGGGCTATAGCACACCCTAGCTCCCCCCTGGAGCCGCCTCTGCCTCACTCCAACTACCTTCATGTCCTCTCTAACTGCATCCATGTGTCTCCTCTTTGGCCTTCCTCTGTGTCTTTTTCCTGGCAGCTGCATTTCTAACATCCTTCTACCAATATACCCACTGTCCCTCCTCTGGACATGTCCAAACCATCTCAGTCTGGCCTCTTTTACTTTATCTCCCAGTTGTTCAACATGTGCTGTACCTCTGATGATCTCATTCCTAATCTTATCCATCCTTGTCACTCCTAAGGAGAACCTCAGCGTCTTCATTTCTGCCGCTTCCCGTACTTTCTCCTGTCTTTTTGTCAGTGCCACGGTCTCCAGACCATACAACATAGCTGGTCTCACCAGTCTCTTCAGGTGAAGATATTTCTGTGAATTGATGATGAAACACACAGACACACACAGTATATATTATATGCAGTATACTGTATATTAAGACAATGGGTCAAACTAATGTCATGTACAGTATTTCCATCATTTTAATGATACACCACTATAACACCAAGTGATGTCCAAATTAAATAGAAAAATAAATATGAAATATTGTAAACATGTTGACTGGATTAAATAACAAAGCTGACAAATTGAAGCAAAATAATCAACAGCTGCAGGAGCCTGTGCAAATTGTTTTGTACACAAACTAATAACTAATAATGTTGAATAATTATTAGAAACATTAACTAATATATTACCATTTCAGTGCTGTGGAGACGATGTACATGTTGTAGAATTACTTCTGCCTCGTCCACATGCAGCTCATGTAACTCCACACAGCAGCTCACCTCATGAAGTGAAGGTCTCCAAAAACCAGCAGGAGCTGAAAAACATTATAACCTGCTGTTTACTGGAAATAACTTTGGCTTCTCTGAAGACAATCCGCTAAAAAATTAACTTTTAAATGGCTAAATTGGACGGATCGAGTTTGTAGCTCCTCCATTGTTTTCAAGCTGCGCAGTAGAGAAAATTCTTGTTATGACGTCATCATCCTGCGACGGGGAAATCCCTATTTATCGTGTTAAAAAAATGGCGCTAATTTTAAACTGTTTTTGAGAGGAATTCTAATTAATTTAACATTGTTTTAGCAAAAACGATCAGAGGTCAATCTTAATATATATATATATGTTGTGCCATTTTATGGAAAGTTAAAAGATGATGTCAGTGGAGCTTTAATGCAATTTGTCTTTTAACAGGTTGGAGAGACCAGATGAGACACATCTCCTGGAGCCAGTTCTAAATGATACAATTTATGCTTATAAATTATAGTTCAGAAGCGATTTTGTGGAAAACTCGCACAGGTTTTGAAATTTTGTTAAATATTTACTAAATATGAATCAATATGTAAAAAAAACAGAAGTCTGTATTTTATATTGAGTTAAAGGTTAATGCACTATGGTAGGCTGAAGTCTGTCTACTTTTGTATTTATATATTTTGAATTATTTGTCAGTGATGGACTGGAGACCTGTCCAGGTGTCCCCCGCCTCTCACACAGTGATGGCTGGACATAGACATCAGTGACCCCCATGACTCTTAAAGGAAGAAGTGGGTAAAGATGATGGATGGATGAATTATTTGTTCCTAGATTTTTCTTTTTCTTTTATTGTTTTAGAGAAATCCAGGCTACTAAGCTAATACTGGTAATTTAAGTTACAATATTTAATGCATTCCTGTATTATCAGTTCCTATTTTTGGTATAAATATCAAATGATGCAAAAAAATTGATACAGTACAGAACCTAAAATTATTGTTTTAAATAAATGTTCTATTTGTTTACATTGTTGTTTAATATTCTCAGTTGTAAGAATTATGAGGAGGTCAATATTAATACTGACCTCTTTATCCTTAATTAATCTACTTATTCAGATTGAATAGTAAATTCACGGATTCTGTTCTTTTTCAGTTTACCCAATATTTCTGTGATCTTTATGATGGATAAATAAACAGAGCCATTAAGTGACAATGACGTTAACTTAGTTTGGTATGTCAGTGGACACTATCATTTATTTAAAATAAATCAACTAAATTAACACCATTACACTTGATTGACATGATTTCACTTTCTTTCAATTTAATACGTCAGCACACTTAAATTCAACACAACAGACTTCAATATTGGATGTTAACATATTTAGTCTGTGGGCTCTTTAACTTAAAATAGTTTCCAGCTTAGATTGAGAGGGAAAGAGTAGGAGGAAAGATTTAAGAAGAAATTATCCTGAGCATGATACCAGAGTGACACTTCTCCTCCGACTTCTGCTAAAATCCAGGTACGTTTTGTAAACAGCTCTTTACCTTTGACGACAGCCCGGTAAGAGGGAAGACCTTGGAGCCTTTCAGATGCACGGATTCTTGTGGGAACCAGTACGATACCTTCAAGCAAGGTTCTGGTTTACGTTTTCCAACGTCTCCTGGTTTTGCTTGGTCATCAGAGAATATGTCAGCTTCAGGCCTCTGACTTCAAGATAAACTTATTCCAGGAAGGAATAGACAAAGTTCTTGATCTTACGCTTGTTCGAAGTAGACTCATAACAGCCTGTTATCAGTCCTTAGCTGAAGACGCCGGTCGTTAGCTCTTGACCAAACGTGTCCAGCTCTTGGGAAAGTTCACATCCCTTGGAAGTTCCCAGCAACTCTGAAGCCTTTAGCAAAAGCTTAGACTAGTACTTAAGGAAGGACCAGTCGAGGAGTTCATTTGTCTTATCAAACCCAAGGTTACAAGCAGCAGCAGAGAGAAATGTTTAGGAAAAAGATAGATAAAGCTGGAGCCCTGCTCATGAGACTGTCTCTGAGTTTCTAAACAAAACCGTCCGGTCTCTGTGACCCGAAGGCTTCACCTTTAAACACAGCAGTGAACACAGTTTAACTCTTACAGAATGACACAGCTTAAAAGCACACATCATGAAAATGACAAAAGTTATTCTTTTGATCACATTAGAATAAAATCAAAGATAGAAATAGTCTCTTTTGGTGACTATATTTATCAGATTATAGCTAAATGAATGATTTTGTAGTAAATGTCTTGCTTTACTGAGTGGTCAGTAAAGGTCATCACTGGACAGTTCAAAAACCTTAATTTGACCCTGGGTAGGTCCATTACATCTCCCCCCTTTTGGAAGCCATCGCCAGTCCTTGGGGATGGGGTCCAACACGAAAGGAAACCTTGAACTGTCTTTGATCTTGAAGTAATCCAGCAAGTGGAAAAGAAAAATCAAAAATTATAATCCCATAAAGTTTTGGAAATTCCATACTGTTCGGAGGTAATCCCATTGCGAAAAGCTTTTAATCCCTTGGAAAACAAAGTCTGTTAACTCTTGGAAAACAAAGTCTGTGATCCCTTGGAAAGCAAAGTCTTATAATCCACAGCGGTAATTCCACAGCAGTAAATTCCCAACGATTAGTTTTGTTGATTGATCAGCAACAATTGTTTTCATAATCAGCATGTAGAGGGGATCCCTCGATTGACGCAGAGGAGGCGACCCTTGGATGGAAGGTTGAAGACCAAGCGTTGGAGCTGCAGGTCCCCACATCGAAGGTTGTTGGCTGGTTGGTTTCCAGTCAGTGCCACTCTGGTTCTATGTGTCATGCAATTATGTGGTTTTTTAGGTGGGCTTATGATTGGGATTTTACATTAGGCCCTACCTATATGCACCTGGTATGTAAGCTATCATGGTTTAGATCAGCTACAATTACCAATTAAGGGGTGGATCAATTCTGTAAAATTAGATATAGGGATTTGTACCTATAAAATTTTGGAGGGCTTCTGTAACGAAGGCCTCTAATTCCAAACTATTCCTCCATTCATTACTTAGTTTAGGTTGAACTAAAATAAAAAAAATGAAATATAGTTTGATCTAAATGTCTGTTGTCTTTTAGACGATCGACGTAGGATTTGGTATTCCTAATAAATTTTGAAGTCTATGGCGAGACTCATCAAAATGAATAGACAATCTAGAATAGAAACGATCGAATCGGTTCAATTTAGAAATTATGAGACCAGTGTAGTTTATTGTACCTTGAGCAACTTTAAACTACATCGACTCTTCGACGATTGAGATTTAACAAAACGAACTGCATGTTGGCATAGTTAAATCCATATCATTCATTAACCAATGTTAATACAAAACCTTTTTGGCTGGGAGTGTTCAGAACCAAAACAATATCTCAACTAATGACAACAGTAATGACTAAACAACAAGGAAACAACGTTTCACTGCTTCGACACACTCTTGTCGTCAGATTCCAAAGTGCAACACACAAGAAAAACAGGTCTCAACTTTATGACCGAGGTCAAATTAAATCTCGTGGATTTAAACGGTTGTTAAGGTTAGTTTTTTGTTGTGGGTTTTAGGCTTAGCGTTTCTAAGTTCAAATTGGACAATGCGACTTATAGGGTGGGAAAGTACGGTAGTTTAAACCTGATTAGTTTATTTACTAACTTGTGTTTGGACGACCTTATTATCCCATGAAGTCGGTGTGTTTGTGAGATCTTTGTCTTTTGTGGAGTCATTGAACGCCTTGTAAGGTTTGATCTGATTTCGATGTACCCATTTAGCAATTGGCTCTTTGCGGCCTTTGCTGATTTTGATTTCGTAGACGACTGAGGACACTTTGTCTGTTATCAGATGAGGTCCAGTCCACCTGGGCATTAGTTTGCGGGCGAGAGTTCCGGTCTCGGACCCTCCTTTCCCGGTTGCTGGGGCGAACGTATAGTACCAGACTCTGTCTCCCACTTGGAGTTCATTGTGAGAGGCCTTCTGGTCGTAGTACGCCTTGCGTCCTTCAGCAGATTTTTCCAGGTTTTTCTGGGCGAAAGCAAAAGTGTTTCTGAGGTGTACATTCAAATCTTTCATGTATTGTTGTGTAGTGTAGGCTGTCGCCATGGCGGCGTCGCCTGGTTGGTACAACAGGTGTAGAGGGAGAGTCATTTGTCGACCGGTCATCATCTCGAAGGGAGAGATGCCAGTTGATGTGTGTGGAGTGGCTCTTATGGCCATGAGGACCAGAGGGAGTTTCACATCCCAGTCCTTGTGGTTTGCAGCCACGTATTTCTTCAAAATACTCACCACAGTTCTGTTTGCTCTCTCTACTTGGCCTGAAGCCTGTGGGTGGTAGCCGACATGAAAGTTAGCCTTGACGCCTAGCGTCTTCCATAGTTCTTTCATCACTTCACCTGTGAAGTGTGTACCTTGGTCTGAGTTCACCCGAAGGGGAAGTCCAAACCTTGAGAATATATGATTCATTAACAACATAGCAGTGGTTTGTGCTGTGTCGTTGGGAGCTGGTAGGCATTCTACCCATTTGGTAAATGCACAGGTTACCGTGAGAAAATATTTATTTCCTCTAGAGCTCTTAGTGAGTGGTCCAACCCAGTCGATCTGGAGGTCAGACCATGGGAATGCAATGCCTCTGCTTTGCAGTGGTGCTCTGTGAAGTGGTCTGGTTGGCTGAAACTGGCCACAGACCACGCACCCTTCAATGTAGTCCTTGACATCCTTTTTCATTCCAGGCCAATAGGCAATTTGTTTTAATGCCGTCAGCGTGGCTTTATCTCCTTTGTGTCCTGCGGACGGGAGATCATGGGCATGAACTAACATCACCCCCCTTTGGTCATGGGGAACCACGAACACAGGTGAGGACGTTGGTCCATGAGCAAAAGTTAGGATGCCCTTGATTAGTTTTAGCTGTTTGCGCAGCTGGTAAAGGACTTTAAGGTCTGGATCGGAATCCAGTTCGTCTTTAGACGGAGTGTTTTTCTCTGGATCAGTCAGGTACAGTATCATGGAGTTGATAGCAGGATCCGACTTCTGTAGTTGGATGATGTCTGGGTCAGTCAGTGCAGGTCGTACAGAGACTGCGTTGTCAGCAGGTCTGGCTGCGGCCTGTGCACGTGTGACTGCCATAACCCTGACCGAAGGTTGTATTGGCAGAGTCCCGATTAACCAGGAGGGGTCGAAGGACCATAGAGGACCTTCGTCGGCTCCTTCTTTGGCTAAGGAGTCTGCAATGTCATTGTAGTGCTTGTCATCGCCTGGGACTCTAGAATGCCCTGGAACTTTCTTCCAGTAGATCTGTAAGTCGTGTGATGTCACCAAGTGATCACACGCTATGAAAAGCTCTTTGTGTTTGACCACTTTTCTGTCGCTTGTTAGGAAACCGTTCTGTTTCCACACAGCGAGGTGACAAGCGAAACTTAAACGAGCATAGTTAGAGTCAGTGCAGATAACTAGCGTCTTGATGGAGCGTTCTACTACCATCTGGAGAGCTATTAGGATTCCTGCAATCTCAGCATACTGAGAAGTCTGAGAGCCTAATTTGTAGCTGAAAGTTATCTGTTCTTGGTCTTGGAGGAGAACTCCTCCAACACCTGCCCTACAGATTTTGTCGCGGAGGAATGAAGATCCATCCACGTACAATGTTGTCATATCTTTGCAGATATTGTCATCAAAGAAGTGGTGATTCGGGTCTTCGGTTACTGGGGGTTTTACCTCAACCGGCGGCTGGGTGGCTGGCACATCTTGTGTACACTTCTGGCAGATTGCCAAGTCCGTCCCCAGATGAGACTTCTTGTTTTGACCATAACGTATGTCTAGGTCAAAACTTTGAAGCGCCATGAGCCACGTTGCAACACGTGAGTTTGTCACCACACCATCTCTGATGCGTTCACTGTTAAGAAAGGTCACTGGCTGGTGTTGTGTTTCCACAATGATTTTCTGTCCACCAATGTAGCTGGAGAAATGTTTAACTGCCCACACTGTGGTCAGTAAAGCTTTCTCACAGTCTGAGAATCTCAACTCGGGGCCTGCCATCGTTTTGCTGGCGTAGGCTACTACACGTTTGTCTCTGTCGTGTATCTGGTACAGACCTGCACTTATGCAATGAGCTGAGAAGCCCACTTCCAAGTAAAACTCTTTGTTGTAGTCTGGGTAGACTAAACAAGGGGCTGACTTGATCCTGTTTATAAGAGCGTCCATTGCCTGTTGCTGTTTGTCAGTCCAAACAAATGGTACGTCTTTTTTAAGGAGTTCAGTCAGTGGTTTCGCAAGGTCCGCATAGTTTTCGATGAACTGGTTCGAGTAGTTACACACGCCCAGAAAACTTTGTAGTTCTTTGAGATTGGTGGGGACTTTGAGATTGTCGAGGCCTTGGGTGCGAGTCAGCTGTGGTTGTACTCCGTCAGGACCTACAAGTAGGCCAACGTAGTCCACTTTGGTTCTGCACCATTGGCATTTTGACAGTGATATTTTAGCACCAGCAGTTGTCAGCTGATTCAGAACGTGGTCGATCTCAGCCAAATGTGAGTCCAGTGTTGGCTGCCTCAAAAGGACATCGTCCACGTAGATCAGTGTCCCACGCTCGTGGGCGTCTGGACATGCTTTGTTCAAGAAAATGTTGAACTCTGCAGGTGAGTTAGCGTAGCCAAAGGGACACCTGTTAAAGGTGTACTGACGGCCACCAAAAGTGAAAGCTAGTTTGTACTGGTCCTCGGCGCGCACAGGGATGGTCCAAAAACCAGAGGCGACGTCGAGAGTCGAGAAGTACTTACCATTGGTGACCTTGGGCAGTTCCTGTTGGAGTTGCGTCATAGGCCATCTGGATAAGGGAACTTGTTTGTTTAGCTTTCTGTAGTCTATAGTGAGTCTCCACTTACCATTAGGTTTTAACACCGGCCATAAAGGCGCAGAGTAAGTGCTGTTACAGTATCGGATGATACCTTTTTCTAACAGGTCATTAATGATTTCTCTGATAGGTTGATGTGCTGCCAGAGGAATCTTGTACTGTCTGACAAATGCAGGGGGAGCATTAGGCGGGGTTGGGATGCTCACTGTGTGGAGCGTGGTCAACCCACAATCCATCGAGTCAGTTGAGAATGATTTCTCATATTTTAGAAGAACTTTGCGAAGTTTGTCCCTTTCTTCATCAGTTTTCAGGGCGTCGGCTTGGGCGACCACCTGGTCAATCTGTGAAGCAACTGAGAGGGGTTCTTGCTCTTTGGGGAGCTCCAGTGAGTCCCCTTCAGTGTCGTAAAACCTGTCAACAGGTAGTGCACTGTAAGTTTGGGGGCATAGACTGTCTCCTTTGTTGAAACCGAACCTGCGGACAGTGTCCTGGTCGGACTCACTGGGGGAGAAAAGAGCTATGGCCTGTGTTGGTTTCGTGAACAAGACTTGCCCCGTGTGTTGATATGGGATCAAGTTCTCTGGGAGTCCTCCCAGAAATGGAATGCTTAGCTCAAAATCATGAAAATCAGTGGAGATCAACCATCCTAGCTGTGTGTTTTTTGGGATCAGTACCTCTTCTGTGCTTGTGTTGCACACAGCAACAGTCGTGGTCCTGCAGTCGAGGGTCACTTGGAATGTGGCCTCCATGGACAGTCCTAAGTTGAAAAACATAGGAGATGGTTGAAAGTATGCCTGTTTTGTGCTAATAGCTTGTCCTTTCATGATGTGACACATCACCGGCTTGTTCATAACCTGAGGTGGTACCGCAGTGTTATGGCTGTTAGCAATCTGACAGACCTCTGGAATGGTCTGTCCAGCCTTAAGGTTCTCTGTTGTTAGCACAGGAGAGTCCTTTGTGGCTGTGTCTAGTGACCACAGTACATTGTTGTTGATGTCCACTCGGACACCTAACCTTACCAAAATGT
>JBBPBX010058998.1:0-21919 GCA_038048925.1 Garcialebias charrua | reverse complement strand
TGCGTTATAAATTGAATTCATTATTATTATTATTATTATTATTATTATTATTATTATTATTATTATTATTATTATTATTATTATTATTATTATTATTATTATTATTATTATTATACAGTACCAGTGTTTTTGCTTATAATAAAAAGGAATCTGCCAGTACACCAACTGAAATGTATTTTAAAAAATTGTAAATAATTTGGTTGTCCAAGTGTCTGATTTTAGAAATAATATCGGAATTATATCTCAAGATGGTTAAACAATTATATGAAAGAGGTTTTGCTTACCAGGTAGTTCAGCAGTAGTTGCAGACACAGACAAGACTGCGGTCATAGAGGATGCTAGACTTAGCTCTGCACAGGATGGAGATGGACTTAAGATGAAAATAACAAAAAATGTAGTTATGTTAGATGTCACATCATACTTATAATTATGTTGTTCACTTTTTTTATGAAAAAGTATAAAAAATACTTTCATACTTTGCTTTTTTGCTTGTAGTAATAAAACAAATCAGCCAGTAAAACTGAAATTTTCTTCAGACATATTTAAACAGTATTTGTTCCTCCAAAGTCTTCTATTTTCTGCTTACGTAGTAAATAAAAAAAATTATGAGTTAGTTGTTTAGGAGTTATAAAAAGGATGTTGTGCAGTTAACTTACCAGGTAGATCAGAAGTGATTGTAGTGGGCACAGAGGATGGGGTGCTACACTTAGCTCTGAAGATGACGAAGATGGACACAAGATGAAATACATACATATGCACACACATCCCTTGCATATTTTCATTACAGACTCTGCAGTGTAATTGCTATAACTAAAAATTACAGTAATTGCATGCTGCATGGTGAGTCTTTCTCTTACCTGATGCTCTGCCCTGGTAATGTGGACTGGCTCTGAGATGATTCTGTGCTGACAAAATATTTTAACAGTGCTCCTGCAGAATTTCACATAGCATAAGTTTGTGTAAAAAATTGTTTATTTTAGTCACATAAATTATCATGCTCAACAGTCCACAACATATTGCCAACTCAAGCATAGCTAGTAAGCTGTTAATATATCAATATAGCCTGAAGTAAAACATTTGGCTGGCAAATGTTATGTATTGTGAAGTTTTAATTATTGCTATCAAGCGTTAGCAAAAACGCTGTTTTGAGCCAACAAAAAAAAAGATATAGTGCCAATCAACTCACATAAAATTAAAACTCAGTTATTAACAAGTACAAACACGGTAGTGCTAGCCAGCTATTTAGCAGCTGCACAATTTTTTTTGATAAAAGAGACGTACTTTGTACAAACATACCTTTATCTTGCCGTTTTTCTCTTCATCTTTTTTTCCTCTTCCTTTTTTCAGCCCCTGAAGGATATATGCCCTTTTTTGCGACATTATCTAGCGTTAGTTACATGTCAAGTGCTTAATTAGCTTCGATGCAGACTTCACATTGCGGAAAGGAGTTCTGAGAAACCTGTGGAACGTGCTCTACCGGGTCCTCACTAAGGGGGGGTCCTCAAGACGACCGGCCATTTCTTTCTTTCCACAGAGCGATTTCTACGTTTTCAAATATACATATACACACAAATATATTATATATGTGTTATATATATCATTATGAAAATAAAAATCTGAACTTTATGATGAAGTTGTGTGTAATAGAATCATATAATAAAAATAATGAAAAAATAAAAAAAACACAAAACTCAGCTCCTCTTTGGGGGCCCCCTTGTGATCCTGGGGCCCCAGGCGGCCGCTTAGTTTGCTTATGCCTTGGGCCGGCGCTGGGTGTGAGTTGAAGATCTCTCTGACGGGTTCTTCTGTCAGGCAATCCCATCAAACCCTCACTACCATGGCGGACTTGGACATTTTGGGGCCCCAGGCAAACCTTTGTAAAGGGGCCCTCCCCCAAGTCAGCCTAAATTTACCATTAGGCCATGCCCTGAATGTCAAAGATTTTTATGTATATGACAAAGATGAACCCTATGTAATAAAAGTAGTGATAATAAAATAACAAAAATAAAATGAACATATTATATCTCCTATTTGACAAAAAATATTATTTTTGACATCTGGGAATTTTTTGTATATATTACTGTCAGAGGAAATAAACTCACTTTACTGCACTGTGTTTTTACAGCATTAAGTGATCATGAATTACCTTGATTATTCAGCTGGACTTCTATGAAAGTTGTCTTCGGTCTTGTTACTGGTCTTTAATGATGCATGTTTAAAGACTGCATCTGAAAAAAAAAAACCAAATATGTTAGTGTTGGAGGAAATAAACTCACACAGACTTTAAACTAAATGATTCAAATAATGTCACTTTTCATTTATATCGATTTTTACATTTTAGATAACAATTTAATTTAGTAATCCTAGGCTTTTGATTCTGTTGTTTTAAACTAACAGTGGCATTTCTGTCCAAAGCAAACCAAAACCAGTTATTATTAAAAAACACGTTTTTGCATTACTCAGTTGTGCTTTGTAATGTAAACAATGATAGTCTGATGAAGTTTTAACAGTCAAATATTTTGTAAAATGGTTGAGAAAAAAATTAATAGATAACTGTGGAATAGTTTAGATCTATTCTCTTTGTATAGTCTGTATATTTTAATAATATAATAAACAAGCAGGGTAGGGAGCTAAAGTAGGTAAAATATAAAATACCCTCTATCTCTCCTTGTTTAAGTCAGAAGATTTAGGCTGAATATCTTTTAAAATTTTGATACAGAAAGAAAACATGAAAATAGTGGTTGTCTCAGCTGATTACTGTCAGGATTTCTTTTACCCAACCTACAAAATAAATCCTAAAACTCATACCTCATCTTGTTGTGAATCCTCCTCGTCTTCATCTTCATCTTGAGTCACTGCCTCTGCGCCATTCACTTCTTCCTGCATCCGGTCCGCCCACACTTTCAATGGGCCGCCCGTCATTATCAGCAGTTGATGACGTTTTAGACCCATTAAAAAACGTTGTCACTTTTGGTAGTGTAGAAACATAAGCTTTGGTTTTTTTCACGCTTTTTACGTTTTTCCGCTCCGCTTTCGCACCTTTGTGTTTGCTTCATCTTTTTTCTTCTCCTCTGACTGTCTTCCCGCTTTTCCGCTCAAGCATACAGCACTTCCTGTTTTGGGTGATGTCATGATGGAATAGTCCATTTTAGTAGGGAGGGGGGGTACAGAAATTGGCCATATATTGTATTGCGTTTTTAATAATCGTTTTCATTGTAATTATAATTATTTTTATGTTAAACGTACATTAAAAGCAGGAGCAATGTTAGGGATGTAGGTGACTGGCCGGGACGGGGCCCCTGCTGATTGGGGGCCCCAGGCAACCGCCTAGTTTGCCTTAATGGTAGATCCGCCCCTGAATGAAGTCGACAAATCAATTCAACAAACAATCAAGCAATTTCTGTGGCTTTCTTTGAGGTTTCTGCACCAATCCACAAACGGTTTGGTCCATTTCTTGTGCAAGAAACAAAATATTGCACAGAATAGAAGTCCATCTTTATTTTTATTATTTTTTTACCATATTTGGATAACTGAGAATCTACACCAGGATAGAGCTGATGTGACGTAAAGCTCCAATTTTATCTCATCTGTTCAAAGGACATTTACCGTGTTGTCCAATTCTGATTCTCAAGGGCCACTGTCCTGCATGTTTTGGATGTTTCTCTGCTCAAGCACACTTGATTTGAATGAATGTGTGATTAACAGGCTGCTGCAGAACTTGAAGTCCTGCTAAAATGCAGGGAATCATCTAAATTATGCAGGATATGGGCTCTTGAGGACCAGGATTGGACACTACTCTCCTAGAAGCTTTGTAGGTTGTCAGTACACATTTGGGCAAATTTCAGTCTTGCTTTTTATGATTTGCTTTTAATAGTGGTCTCCTCCTCTGTCATCTTTTCTGGATCCACTTTGGCTCAAACGGTGATGGATGGCTCCATCTGACACTGATGTACCTTAACCTTGAAGATCCCCTCCAATCTCATTGGAAGTTATTTTGGGCTCTTTTGTTACCACTTGTATTATACCTCTCTTCAATTTGTCATCAGTTTTCCTTTTGGGGCCACATTCAAGGAGGTTGGCTCCTGACCTGTGGACCTTAAAGTTCTGAATAATTTGTTCTGTTTTAGTTGCAGGAACATTAGGATTCGTGGAGATGGTCTTATATTTTATGTTTCTGAGGCAGCTCTAAGCTTTCTGGTCAGTGTTCAGTTTGGTTGCAAGCTACAAGACAGAGAATGTTAAGGGTGTGAATAGTTTTCCAACCTGTTTCAAAGTGCATTTATATTCTGGTTTATAATTTTATTGCAGTTACTTAAGTGAATTGATTGCACGAGCTTACGTAAATATTGTACGCTGCATATATATATTTTATTGTGAGGATTTTTCATGTGTTTGAAACAGAGGGTTTCAGCCTTGGCTGTCTGCTTTTCAAGTATACAGTATAAGTTATTTTTCCCTAACACTGTCTAAAATCAGCAACAAATTACATGGCTGTTTTCTGTATTAGGTTGCCTTCAAGCTACAAACAAACAAGTTGGTTGAATTTATTTATGATTTAAAAGAAACATCCAAATATAACATACAATGAAAAAAAAGAAGAAAATAATAAAAATTATTAGTTTTTATTTTGCTTTTTGACTAATCATAACAACTTCTCAACATCTACAAGTACCTCTACAGAAAAGAATAAACTTATCAGGTTTTATTTTGGGTTTTGGTCACTATCACCTTCTGCAAGTTACTTTTCTAGCGCATTAATAAAATAAATGGTAAATAATTGTTGGTATACTCTGATGCATGCTCAATAATCCAGGTAGAAAAATCTAAAAAAGCTAAGTCTGGTCCTCTGGACATTCAAAAACAAAACAAAACCAAGCAAAAAAAAATGATGAATTGTTGGTATGTTCTTTCACCTTCCTATCTATCATAAATTATTTGAAAAAAACAAGAGTTTAAAATCAGCGACCTTTTTATTACTGTGTGCCCAAAATGTGACATATATAAGTCAGGCAACAATTAAATTAAAACAAAATATTTTAAAGATAAGCAAATAAAATGTGTAAGGAAGTATTTTACTAAGTTGGCTGCCTTGACAGTAAAATTGAAGGCTGTACAAAATAGATTATCCTGCAATATGACCTAAAAGATCATTCATTCTGACAAAACAATAAATAAATAAAAACCAAGAGAAAGCAATTCATCAAGTAAGATAAAATGTCAGTTAAATAAATTTACTTTCTGTTTGACCTTTGAGATTAGAAGATTTAGGGTCATTTTAGGATGAAATTAGATGATGGTGTTTTTATTCTATTTGTGAGCACGTGTCCTAACATTATAATATGGGGGCGGCCATGGCGTAGTGGTAATGGCAGTCGTCCCCTGATCGGAAGGTTGGAGGTTCGAATCCCGAGTTCCCACACCATGTGTCGTTGTGTCCCTGGGCAAGACACTGAAGAGTTTTAGTTAAACTCTTGGCGTGCTCAATGAAGTGGAGACAATCACTTGTAATAAAAGAGATTTAATTGACAACAGAGAGTTACAAATAATCAGAGTACAGCCATAAAATCAGTCTGGGGCTGAACACCTCAATGTGTAACTGGCTGCTAGACTTCCTGACCGGGAGACCACAGACAGTACGGGTCGGGAGTAACACATCTAGCACCATCACATTGAACACAGGGGCCCCACAAGGATGTGTGCTGAGCCCCCTTCTATTCACCCTGCTAACACACGACTGCACACCATCATACAGCTCCAACCACTTCATCAAGTTTGCGGACGACACAACAGTGGTAGGTCTCATCAGCAACAACGATGAGACGGACTACAGGAACGAGGTGAGCCGCTTGGCCTTGTGGTGCGGACACAACAATCTCACTCTCAACGTGGAGAAGACAAAGGAGATTGTTGTGGACTTCAGGAAGAGGGATGCACAACATGCCCCTCTGACCATCAACAGCACCGCAGTGGAGAGAGTAGACAGCACCAAGTTCCTGGGAGTGCACGTCTCAAAGGACCTGTCCTGGAGCAGGAACACTGCATCACTGGCCAAGAAGGCTCACCAGCGTCTCTACTTTCTCCGCAAGCTGAAAAGGGCTGGAGCTTCAACCCCCATCATGTGCACCTTCTACAGAGGTGCCATAGAAAGTGTCCTGACCAGCTGCATCACTGTGTGGTTTGGTGCATGTACTGCATCATGCCGCAAGAGCCTCCAGCGCATCGTGAGAGCAGCTGAGAAGATCGTCGGCACCTCCTTGCCCTCACTGCAGGACTTACACAGCAAACGCCTCACTCGGAAAGCCCTCTGCATGGCAGGTGATCCCACACACCCACTACACAGCTGCTTCAGACTGCTGCCATCAGGGAGGAGACTGAGGAGTCTCCAGGCTCGAACCAGCAGACTGAGAGACAGCTCTGTTCATCAGGCAGTCAGAATGCTAAACACTCTGCCTGCTCTGCCTCCCCTCCCATTTGAACTGCCTTAACACAAAAAACTTTCTCACACATTACCACACAACACAAAGTTTTTAACACTGGACTCTGTGTCATCAAACGGGTTATTCACTAAACTCTCGGTCATGTGCTCATTCAGTTTGCACTACTTCTCATATTTGCACTAATGTTTGTATTACATTACTGCCTATAGTCATACTACTGTTTACATTCACTGTTTACATTTATTACTACTGTTTACATTTATTACTACTGTTTACATTTACTGCTGATACATATACAGTATTCTCTGACTAGCCTTATTTAAGGATGCCCAATGTGCCTTACTGCATATGCCACTTTGCCTCTATACCAACATCAACTACCTCATACATATACTGTGTACATTAACTCATATGCTGCTTTGCCACTCTTTGCAAATGTCAATGCTAGAACCTTCAGTTTATTTTATAGATATACTTTTTATACTTTTTATACTACTATGCAAAAACTCAGGACAGTATTACACTTTTATTATTTCATTTTATGCTTATGTTCATTAAATGTTTAGTGTTTTAGTGTTGGTGTAAATTTTCATACTTTTATACTACTATGCAAAAACTCAGGACAGTGTTACACTTTTACTATTTTATGCTTATGTTTATTAAATGTTTCAGTGTTTTAGTGTTTAAATGGTTACTGTTGCACCGAGGGACTGAGAGAAACGCAATTTCAATCCTGTGTATGTCCTGTACATATTGCAGTTCTGACAATAAAGTTGACTTTGACTTTGAAAAAAAAATTACATTTATATGCATTTAATGGGAGCAAGTGATATTGAACCTTCCAAAAGCAGAGTTCCCCCAAAGAATGCTCTAAGAGCGATGTTGTGGGCATCTCTTATTGATACTAAAGAGCTTCACTTCTTCTGATTGGTCGGTGATAGATAAGACCTCGGCCGTTGCCATGTCAACCAAGGTCAGGGGCCTCTCTTCTGACTAAGATATACTGTTTTATGACTGTGTGGTATCTCTGTAGGGGAAAGTGCAGCATAGTCTTACTTACTTGGTGAATCAGCAAAGCTGTTTTCTAGATGTGAACTATAAATTGTATTGTTCTTTTTGGTAATCATGTAGTCTACTAAAGTATCTACTATGTGTGATGTGTTCTGGTTACAGAGCACAATGTTGACCAGAGGCAGTAACTATGCTACCTGCACTGGATGAATACAGACTACTTGATTAGGCTGTGATTATATGAAAAAGTGAGCTCATGAGCTAAATGAAATAGTAAACCATGTAATTAGTGTTCGTCTAAAGTACAGAGAGAATATTTTGATCAAACAGTAACATTTCTTGAGCATATAAAATCAGTAAAAAGTATAAAACGGTGTCAGAACTCTTCAACTCTTAACCCCGAGTTGATCCCAGTAGGACTGGCTGTCGCCTTGCATAGCAGACTACTGCTACCGGTGTATGAATGTGTGTATGAATGCGTGGATGGCTGGTGCTGTAAAGCGCTTTGGGGCCCCTCATAGGGGGCTGGAAGGCGCTATATAAGTAAGCTCCATTTACCATGTTACCATATATAATGTTCTTTTTAAGAATGGGGTAAAAAAAAAGGTCGATTTTCACATTACACTGGCATCCTGGAACAAGATTCCTGAGACGCTCAGAACAAGAGCTGCAAATCAAGCTGGAAAAGAACAAAATCACTTCAAATCTAACTTTTCCCACCTACAATTAAAGTTTTTAAGTAATCTTTAAGTGTACAACTGATAATCTTCTATCAACCCAAGTCAAGATGGCTGCAACAACTAATCCACTTTACAAAACAAACAAATTGCTATAACTCTGTCAGTGTTGCATTTGGTATAGTATAGTTGAACCCAAGATGCAGGCAGATGAGAGGAGTTCCAAAGATAAATTAAAAACTGTTTTTTTTATTTTAATAAACCAAAAAAAAAAATAAGGCTAGCGTGGCGGCAGCAAACTTACAAACTCTGGAGGAAAAAAAAAAAGTAATAAATAATAAATAAATAAATAATAAATAGTAAAAATATGAAATTAAAAAAAGGAGCCTTACTTCCACACGATGCACTTGGAATTGAGAGAGCTACTCGGGTGTGAGGTGTGATTTGTCAATTTACATATGAGTGTGTGTTATCTCAGCCATCAATTTACATAGGTAGGTGTGTGTGTCTTCTCACAGCCTTTAAAGCCTTACTACCAAACTCTCCTCTTTGAATTGAGAAAGCTCCCTGGATGGGAAGCGAAACGACTTCTGTTACAAATAAAGTCCAGTTGTTTCTGTATTGAACGCCTTTTTTGATTATATCATGTCCTGGACGACTGAGAATCTTCACCAGCATATCTGGAGGGAAACAACGCAGGGAGATACGGGGGAGGACGACAGAGACATCTGAACAAAGTCAATGAACTGCTGTTGGTGATTAGGGATGGTATCAATAGAACAGAAGGTGAGGGGAAAAGTGATGGCACCTGAGAGATCAGTGAAAGACAGCCGTTTTCGCACTGCACAGCCCTCCCCGGCCCAGCCCGGCCCGACCCAGCTTCTAACCCGGGTTCGTCTTGTTCACATTTGCCTTTTCGGGCCGGCATCAGCCCGAGTTTTAGAACCCGACCGACTGAGGTTCTAAGTGGGCCTAGCTCCCGGGCCCAGTTTGACGTCATGTACTGCTCATCATTTGGTTCGTTGTTTGCAGCAGGGGCTGTGTGTTGAGTCATCAACTGCGTTCTAACAACAACCTCCATTTTACGTTAGAGAGAAAACAGGAAACATGTCTACCTCCCAAGCCTCCGTTGCATGGTCTAACGATGAAGTCAGCTTCTTGTTAAACTACATAGCAGACGAGCATGTACAGAGGGAGCTGGTAAGCAGCACACACAATGAGAAAGTATAAATATAGAAGTGGATCTGGAAAGAGCAACACGCCTCGGTGGTCCACTGGAAGCATGTCGGGTTGTCACTCCAAACCAGCGGCGGCCGCCACTAGAGGGCGCTAGGGGCGCCGCCCCTCCTTGGAACTGCAGCTCTTCACCATTTGAAGATTTTTTATTTTTTTATAAAAATGAAATAATAAAATAAAAATATTTCGAAATGTATGCATATATGTTTTTAGTTGTGTAGGATAAATATTTTATGAGTAATGATTGTTTGTTTCAAAAAACGTTTTCTGATTGTGACGTACTTCCGGTTCCCCGCTGGGCGCCGCCTGCGGCTTTTCCATTGAATCTAATTATAACTAGCGCGCTAGCGCATGCGCAGTTTATGTCCCATCTGTCCAAAACTATTGGACTGTACAGGTCGCATTTTCCGTTGCTCTCGAGCCTGGACTCGTCTTGTATCGCCGCGGATCGCCAGCGTGTTTCCGGTTTGACTGCCGAGGAGGGAGGGGGAGTGGGGGACTCTCTGTTTACAGTCAGAGCTGATCACACAACTAGCGACGTTGAAACAGCAGTAATTATGTGCCTTTCTACACAGGTAAGTAGGGATGGGAACCGAGAACCGGTTCTGTTAGAGAACCGGTTCTTAAAAGTCCAATTCCATGGAATTGTAGGATGCTTGTCTTAACGATTCAGCTTATCGGTTCTGCAGACTCCTGGTGGTGACGTATTTAAGCGCTGACATCACAGACATGCGCCGCGCCCGAGTGGTGGTGGCGTGGTGGTGTCTAAAAAAAATAAATATTTCTTAGCTGACTTCATAGCAGACGTCCTTCTGAGCTTAACGAAATGTTCAAATCAGCTGGATTTAAAAAAAAAAAGTTCGCGGAATTTTAGGCAGGCGCCAGGCGGGTCAAACCGGACGCTTTCTTTCTTTAAATTTAGCTAAATAAACGCTTAAAAAATATATTTCTTAGCTGACTTAATAGTAGACGTACTCTTGAGTTTAACGAAATGTTCAAATAAGCTGGATTTTTAAAAAAAAGTTCGCTGATTTTTATGCAGGCGCCAGGCGGGTCAAACCGGACGCTTTGTTTCTTTAAATTTAGCTAAATAAACGCTTAAAAATATATTTCTTACCTCACTATAGCAGACGGGCTCCTGAGCTGAACCAAATGTGAAATCAGCTGGATTTAAAAATCCGCGGTGTGGTTTATGAGTGGTATCTTGCAAACAAAAACAGCTACATCCACAGCAGGGAGCGGGCAGCGACAGAGTCATCAGTCCGACCAAAGGAGTCTTTTTTCGGACACAGCAAGTAGAAACTTCTGGAAGTGGCCCCTCTTCCTCTTCACTCTCTGAGTCCTCTGCTGGCTGCTGCCTACAGCGCCTCTAAAGCGGCCGAAACTGGTACTGCACCATTTTCGCCAAAAATGAAAAACGAAGAATCAGAGCGAAAAATGAGTCTAAAAATATGGGAAAAAATCCATAAATAAATTCTTTATGAACACAAATGGTTTACTATATTTTATTACCCAAATGAGAATTGATAACAGAATTGATAAGGAATCGAATCGATAAATGACATCGATAAAGGCATCGATATTGATAATTTCTTATCAATTCCCATCCCTACAGGTAAGCAAGTAATAATTGTGAGTTTAATAAATCTCTAAGCGCACATGAGCAAAGTTTGAGCTGATCTCATCTGTGTGCGTGACGTGGTGTCGTGTGTTGCTGTCAGTCACACAGTAGCTAACTACTAGCTGTGCTTATGAACGTTGTGGTGTTTCTTTATCTAATGCTTATTACTATTCCTGACTGATATGGCTCTCAACTAGATGTTACAAAAGTGTTTTCTAAACGTTATGTGTTTAATATTATGATTATCAGGTGTTTATGTATTAATATTTTGATTATCAGATGTTCGTGTGTTAATATAATGATTGTCAGTTGTTTATGTGTTAATTTTATGATTATCAGATGTTCATGTGTTGTGTTAATATTATTGTAGTGGGCATGACCTTGTCCACTTTGATACACCTGGGTACTTTTGAACTGTTCCAGAGATGACCTTTACCGACCTCTCAGTAAAGCAAGACACTTACTACAAATTATTCCATTAGTTATAATCTTCACCAAAAGAGACTATTTCTATCTTTGATTTTATTCTAATGTAATCAAAAGAATAACTTTTCTATGTAGTATTACTGTGTTACTTGACCATATAATGGTGTCATAGTTGAATTTTATGTCAAACTGTGCTTTTCAGATTTGTTTTAGAAGTGTTAAGACGCTAATCCAAGTGTTTTTCCTCTTGGAGTCTATGAGTCTGTCTTTTCCTAAACATTTCTCTCTGCTGCTAGTTGTGGCCTTGTACTCTGATAACAACAAGGGAACTCCCCGACCGGTCCTGTCGGACCAATGGGGAAGAAACAAGTCGCTCTCCTCTCAGAGCTGGTACTAAGTTCTAAGCTGTTGCTGGAACTGGAGAGTCTGCAAGAGTTTGGAAGGAACCAGAAGGTTCCTAGAGTTTCTGGGAACTTCAAGACTTGAAGACGTCCCAAAGAGCTGAATGAATGCCTGTCACCCGCCAAGGACAGTCATTCAGCTAAGGATTGTATAACATGCTGTTATGAATCCACTTCGAACGAGCGTAAGCTCAAAACTTTGTTTATTCCTTCCTGGAATAAGCTTATCTTGAAGTCAGAGGCCAGGAGCTGACATATTTTCTGATGACCAAGCGGAACCCAGGAGACGTTGGAAACGTAAACGAATGACCAGTTCGGACGAACTGGGCCTGAAGGACTGTGCATCTTACAGGCTGGTGTCATCTCTTTATCAGACTCGTCGTCGAAAGGTAAAGAGCTACAAACGTACCTGGATTTTAGCAGAAATCTGATGAGAAGTGTCACTTTGGTAACAAGCTCAAGACAATTTCCTTTGACCCATCTTTCCTCCTATCCTTTTCCCTCAATTCTAAGCTGGAAACTATTTTAAGCTAAAGAGCCCACAGACTAAATATGTTCAACATCCAGTATTTATGTCTGTT
The DNA here is from genome assembly GCA_038048925.1 of Garcialebias charrua. Classification (NCBI taxonomy): domain Eukaryota; kingdom Metazoa; phylum Chordata; class Actinopteri; order Cyprinodontiformes; family Rivulidae; genus Garcialebias; species Garcialebias charrua. The sequence goes on along the minus strand of JBBPBX010058998.1, from coordinate 9,529 downwards.
GTTGTAATTCAAGTGTGCTGACGTTTTAAATTACAAGAAAGTGAAATCATGTCAATCTAGTGTAATGGTGTTGATTTTAGTTGATTCATTTTAAATAAATGATAGTGTCTCTTTGACATATCAAACTAAGTTAATGTCCATTGTCACTTAATGGCCTTGTTTATTTATCCATCATAAAGATCACAGAAATATTGGGTAAACTGAAAAAGAAAAGAATCCGTGAAATTACTATTCAATCTGAATAAGTAAATTAATTAAGGATAAAGAGGTCAGCTTAATACTGACCCCTGTTAAAATCCTTTAGTTACATCTGGGTGGCACTATATGTGTTTAAAGACACAATATATGGTCTCCCTCATGTTTACTTCATTATGAATATCAGATGTTCATGTGTTAATATTATGATTATCAGATGTTCATGTTTTTAACTCAAGCTTGTGTACAAAAGTTGAGCTGAAGTCAAACCTGTTAAATATCAGACAATATAAACTTTTATATTCACCAGATGTCTGCTATATCAATCAATCACCTTTATTTTTCCAGGTAGAGTCCGTTGAGATGGAGATCTCTTTTACAAGGGTGACCTGGTCAAGTGGTCAGCAGCACACGTCACATGGTAATTGACAATAAGCATTTGCATTTACCAACAAAGATGGTTTTATGAACCTGTTTGTAGCAGCCCTTAAACATTTTTCTTCCACTGTACAGGAGGACATGGCAGGAGGTGATGATGAGGGGATCCTCTGGTCCAGCCTGGATGTTTCTGAGAAGTGGAGTCGCCACCGCACGGTACCCAAATACTGTAATAATACCAGTGGTGGAGAAAGTACTCAAACACTGTACTTAAGTAAAAGTACAAATAAACAGACAAAAATGTACTCTAGTAAAAGTAGAAGTACCATATTAATATTTTTACTTAAGTAAAAGTAAATAAGTACTTGCTTTTAAAAATACTTAAAGTATTAAAGTAAAAGTACTTGCTGAATGTATTAACTAATGCAATGGTCTACAATACCATTAAGTGTGCGTACTGTATGCATATTTTCTGTAATACATTAATAGTGTTGAGCCATTTTAATGAACAATGCTGCAGATAATGCATGTTTTTATTGTGTTTACTCTGTGACACAGTTCACACTTGGACTTTTGATTCTGTGTGTCAGAATTTCAGTGATGAGTTAAATACCATTAAGCTAAATAAGAAAGAGGAATGATTGTACCCTGGCCCGTATTTTCGCAGGGGCTACTATGGGCTTGAGCCCGGGGCCCCGAAATTTTAGGGGCCCCGCCCGGAGCCTCCGGCCCCGCACCCTAAGTTTTGTTTTTATTTGTAAACGGATAGTGTCAGAATTTAACCAATGACTAAGATGATTTTGACAGTGCCTTTGAAAAATGTTTTAATTTGTTCTGTCAAATGTCCATCTTAAATGATTGCTTATTATTGGTCCAGTTTTGACGCGCATCTTAGGGGGGGCGGGGGGCGAGCGTCATTCACCGACGCTGCTGTATTTGTTTTTACAATGGCGGACAATAGGAAATACGACAGCGGAGCGCAGAAAAGAAAAAAGAGAATAGAAAAAGTGCATTGTGACAAAGAGGCGATAAATAAAATGCCTAAACTGACAGGCTTTTTTAAACCTGTTAGCGGAGATGGAGCAGGACCACCATCATTACTCCCCGCTACTCAAACTGTTAGCTTTGCTAACACCGGTTGCACGAGCCCACCAGAGCCTTCAACCGTGACCGTCCAGGCTGGACTGGCATCTGAGGAGTCAGAGCAGGTGGAAGCAGGAACTTCTTTAGCAGGTGGAACTGTGGATCCGTACAGTACTGATCCTGCGCTTTGGGGGGACATTGACAAGTCCGCGCGGGCTTACTGGGCTGAGCGAGGACCGGGGAGCTGCCAAAATGTGAACGTTAGTTTTCAAGCATCTGAACGGGTGTACAAGCATCAAAAACGTCTCTTCTCCAAATCTCACTTTAAACGTAAGATGGCAAATGGTGAGTACATTGGAAGACCGTGGCTGCTCTACTCTCCATCCTCTGGAGCTGCGTTTTGTTTTGCATGCCGCATTTTCAGCGATGCCACTACACAGTCAAGCTTTGAAACTGGTTTCTGTGACTGGAAGCACGCAACTGAACGCATGAAGGAACATGAAAACAGCGAACATCACAGAAAAGCAATGCTGACGTTTGTTTCACTTGCATCAGCCAGCGGGAGGATAGACACACAGCTGCAGAGGCAATTTGAATCTGAGTGTGCATATTGGACTGAAGTTTTGAGAAGAGTTGTGTCTGTTGTGAAGTTTTTAGCAGAGAGAGGAAACAGTGACATATTTGGCCGAACTGATAATGGGAATTATCTGGGAATACTGGAGTTAATCAGTGAGTTCCTTTTCTGAAATCTCACATAGAGAAATATGGAAATGCAGGTGCAGGGAAACCCTCATATCTTTCTTCCCAAACATGTGAGGAATTTATTCAGCTGATGGGTGATCGTGTTCTATCAGAAATAGTGAGTGAAGTAAAAATGGCAAAATACTTCTCAATCTCTGTTGACTCCTCGCCAGATGTTGCACATGTTGATCAGTTAACATTTGTGTTAAGATATGAGTCACCTGAAGGACTTACAGATGGGTTGCACATGCAGATTTCACACAGGCAGTGCATATTAACTATGCAAACATTCAAAAATCATTGCAGAATATTGTAAATGACACAAACCAAAATGCAGCAATAAGAAATGAAGCAAGAGCACTTGATAAAAAAAATGGACAAGCTTCAAACAGCTTTTATGTGTACATTTTGGCACCGCATTTTGCAGCGCTTTGAAAAAGCAAGTGCAGCTTTGCAGTCTGTGGAACTGGACTTGTGTAGAGCTGTGGATTTGGTGGGGTCCTTGCGGGAGTACATTGGAGGTCTGATGGTACGTCCAGACCGAACAGCGTTTCAACTTCCAAAAAGCTCGTCACGCACGCAAGTGGACGCACTTGGTGTCCAGACCAGAACGCCAGAACGCGAAACTGCTGCGGGGTGTGTGGGAGGAGCTTACCGGTATACCGAGTCCTCACTGCACTCCGCCAGGCGAGGAGCTTTTTATTTCTGTCTCTGTAGAGCAGACTTGACTGGTCGTGAAGGACTTGTCGCGAACACACAGCTACAATGAGTTTCTCTTCCATAGTCCATGACTCCGCGGGTTTTTTCTGTGTCCCACAAACAATACGTCACATAGTTGCGCAATCGTTTCCGCGTCACATAGGGACTCTCCCCCTCTCCCCCTGACCCCCTCTCTTCTCCCCCCGACTCTCCCTGATCAACCAATCAGGGAGAGTTGAACGGCGTTTGAATGTTTGAACCGCGAAATCTTCAGCTAAATCAACGTGTGCTTTGGAGGCTGACGCGGGTTCACGTGCACGGAAAAACGCTTTCCATCACGCTCAACACGCACGTGACGTGACGCCCGACGCCAAGATGCGGCTGGAAGCGCGTCCCCCATTGACTTTGCATGTAAGCTGGAGGTTCCTGCCGTTGAAACGCTGTTAGGTGTGAATGCACCATTAGAGATCAGTTTGATAGGTTTGAGTCTCAAGCAAAGAAGTTGTCTCCAACAGTTTCACAGGCTTACAGAGCTACTACTCAAAGATCAAAGACTCCAAAAACATTTTTTGGAGAGAGTGCCACCTCAGAGGTTGAGTTATCAGCTCAAAAAAAGTTCTCCACCAGTGTTTTTTTGGTGGTTGTTGACAGATTGCTTTCTGAAATCGATCGCAGGTATGCTGCATATGATAACCTCAACAACACTTTTGGCTTCCTGAACAATTTATCTGGTGTTACTGTTCAAGAGCTAAGAAACAAAGCATCTCATCTCCAAAGTAAATATTCAGCTGACTTGGAGATGGACTTTGTGGAGGAAACTGTCCAGTTTAAAGATTTTATTCGTGATAAAGAGATCACATCTGCTCCATCGCTTTTACAATTCATTAGGGAAAAGAAACTGCAGGACATCTTCCCAAATGTGGATATTGCATTCAGGCTTTACCTGACATTTCCTGTCACAAATGCAAGTGGTGAGCGATCATTCTCCAAGCTCAAAATTGTTAAAAATAGACTCAGATCCACAATGGGACAAGAAAGACTGAACCATTTGACTCTCATGTCTATTGAGAGTGATCTAGTGAGAAAGCTGGACTTCAGTGATCTTGTAAAGGAATTTGCAGCAAAAAAATCCAGAAAAGTGGGCATCTTTTCAAATGTCATGTCAAAGTAAGGCTTAAATGTCTGATAACCCTACTGAAAAGGCTTGGTGTTACTGGTTAGGGCTGTGCATGTCTGCATTATAAGACAGGCTCAAAGTTGCTAAATGTTCAGGGTTGAATATTTTCTTATTTGGGTTGCATGGTTTGCGTTTGAGTAAATGTAGGTCAATGTTTGTGGTTCTAGTTCCTTCAAATAAGATGAATGCAGAAGTTTTGTTAATAAATGGAAATCTTTATTTTGTTCTTCATACTGTATTTTTAAGATGTTATCTGTAAAATAAACTGCAAGCATCATATTCTAGTTTCAAACCAACATGTGGTTTTGTCTTTCTAGAAACCAGTTCAGTGTTGTTTGTTGTTTGTGACAACTGGCATATTAAAGTTGTAAGATGTGAAAACTTACTGTTCAGTCATTTTCTGCTCAACATCTGAACCAAAACAAACAAAAAATACAAAAAATAAAAAATACTGTAATTTCCGGCCTATAAGTCACACTTTTTTTAACACTAATTTTCATGTCCTGCGACTTTTCGGGCAGAAAATACGGTATATATGGGCCCCCATATTGACTCAAGCCCAGGGGCCCCCCATCCTCCTAAATTCGGCCCTGATTATACCTTTGAAAGTTTTTATTTAACACTAAATAAAACCAATGTGTCATTTTAACTGCAGTAAACACATTTAAGTAAAAGTTGTCTGTTTGAAAAAAGGAGCATTAGACACAACTAACAAAGGAATAGATCACTTCAACTTGTTTGTCATCAACTCGAGTTAAAATATTGTCTAGTCAATCTTGTAATGGATCAACAATGAACAATACTTTAACTTCCTGACAACATTTTCAAAACTTGGACCTGAGTGTCGAGACATTTGGAGAAATCTCTTGTCTCCTAACATCCCATGAACTGACACATTTTAATATTGCAGCAAGAATTGTATTGTATTGTATTGTATGTAATTTATTCATTTCAAATTTAAAACACAAAGCATCAAATTCAAAAACATGTATAGAAAGCAAAAAAAACAAATTTAAAATTAAAGGAAGCAGATGAAGAATAAAATTCTTATAGTATCTGCCCCTTATTAAAAACAAAATTCTATTTAACACTCAAATCAAACAATAATCATTCATGAACAAAAATTCATAACCCATAACAATTGTCGATGTTTAATAATTTAACAATTTTGCATTTCATTTCATTTAATTTCATTTATTCATTTATATAGCACTTTACACAACCAAAGTGCTTAACAAAAAACAGTGCAGTACTTAAAGCTCCACTGACATGTTCTTTTAACTTTTCAAAAAATGGCACAACATATATAAATATTAAGATAGACCTCTGACCGTTTTTGCTAAAATAATGTTCAATGAATGAAATTTCCTCTCAAAATATTTTAAATTTAGCGCCGTTTTTTTAGACCATAAATCCGGATTTTCCGGTCACGTGTCAGCATTACCGATTTGACGTCACGTCCGATACTGAACTCTGCTCAAACCGTACATTGAATGGACAAAAATATAAACGCATCCGTCGAATTTAGCCAATTAAAACTACATTTTAGCGATTTGGCTTCAGTTTGGGGAAAAAAAAGTTATTTTGAGTGATGCACAACGAACGGAAAGGTTTATATTCTCCGTGTTGCTTCTGTAAGAGTTATCACGATAGCTCTGCTGCCATCTGGTGCTCAATGTGAAACCTCCCTTGAAAAAAAAAAGCAAAACGGAGAATATAAACCTTTCCGTTCGTTGTGCATCACTCAAAATAACTTTTTTTTCCCCAAACTGAAGCCAAATCGCTAAAATGTAGTTTTAATTGGCTAAATTCGACGGATGCGTTTATATTTTTGTCCATTCAATGTACGGTTTGAGCAGAGTTCAGTATCGGACGTGACGTCAAATCGGTAATGCTGACACGTGACCGGAAAATCCGGATTTATGGTCTAAAAAAACGGCGCTAAATTTAAAATATTTTGAGAGGAAATTTCATTCATTGAACATTATTTTAGCAAAAACGGTCAGAGGTCTATCTTAATATTTATATATGTTGTGCCATTTTTTGAAAAGTTAAAAGAACATGTCAGTGGAGCTTTAAAAAGACAGATTAAAAATCAAGAAAAACACAATATAAAAGCAAAATTAAAACCAGAAATGTCACCACATATTTAATTACCAAAAGCCAGTTTGAATAAAAAAGTCTTAAGCTTTGATTTAAAAGGGCCAAGTTCAGTAATCTGGCGTAGCTCAAGTGGGAGTGTATTCCAGAGTCGAGGTGCGGCCGCAGAAAAGGCACGGTCACCCCAACGTTTATATTTTGTCCGTGGAACAGAGAGCAAGAGTTGGCTATCTGACCTCAGAGACCTGGAGCGGGCGGGGAAACTTAACAACTCCGTTATATAAGTAGGAGCGAGGCCATTCAGAGCTTTAAAAACAAATAATAAAAGTTTAAAATCTATCCTAAAACGGACAGGAAGCCAATGTAGTGAGAATAAAACAGGTGTGATGTGGTCCCATCTAGGAGTGTTGGTTAAAAGGCGAGCTGCTGCATTCTGAACAAGCTGGAGGCGGCTCAGTGTTGACTGAGGCACACCAACATACAGAGCGTTACAATAATCGAGCCTAGAACTGATAAAAGCATGAACAGCCTTCTCCAAGTCACAACGGTTTAAAAAGGGTTTGACCTTTTTTAAAAGACGTAAATAAAAAAATCCAGACCGGACAACAGAGGCGATGTGTTTGTCAAAATGTAAAGCCTTATCAAAGGTCACTCCAAGGTTTTTCACACTGTCACTGAAGTTAATATTCACATTTCCCAGGCCAGTTGCATCTTTGTTACCAAATAAAATCCATTCTGTTTTACTGTCATTTAAAAATAGGAAGTTATTGTTTAGCCAATGTTTGATTTCAGAGATGCAGTCAAAGAGAGAACACATTGGGTTACTGGATCCAGGCCTTAATGGTAAATAGATCTGCAAATCATCTGCATAAAAATGAAAGTTGACATTGTGTTGTCTTATAATAGATCCAAGTGGCAACAGGTACAAGGAAAAGAGCAGAGGGCCCAAAATGGAACCCTGGGGCACCCCACACAGAAGAGGGGCTGTAGAGGAAGAGTAGCCATTGAGCAAGATAGAGAAAGTCCTATCAGATAAATAGGACGTGAACCACTTCAGGGCCGTGCCACGAATCCCAACAAAATCATGGAGGCGAGACAGAAGGACAGAGTGGTCCACAGTGTCAAAGGCTGCTGTGAGGTCGAGAAGCACCAGAGCTACTGGGCATCCAGAGTCAACTGACTGAGCTATGTCGTTATGGACTCTCAGCAATGCAGATTCTGTGCTATGCCGGGATCTAAAACCAGATTGAAATTTATCAAGGAGTGTGCTTTTTTCCAAAAAAGGCTGAATTTGCATAAGAACGATTTTTTCTAAAACTTTGGAGAGGAAGGGTAAATTAGAAATGGGTCTAAAATTAGATAAAACCAAGGGATCAAGATTTGTTTTTTTGAGAAGGGGGCGGACTGTTGCATGTTTAAAAGCAGAAGGCACAACTCCAAGGGACAGACATGAATTGAAAAAAGCAAGAAGATAAGGACCAATAATATTAAATACCTCTTTCAATAATCTAGTGGGGATGAAATCAGTGGGGCAGTTAGTGGGTTTAACAGATTTAACTATTTTGTCCAAGAGGGAATATGACACTGGTTCAAACTGTTCGAATAAAGCAGAACCAGCAGAGATAGGTGAAAACTCAGAAACAGAAGTAGCAGGTGCACCTGTGGCTTGTCTAACTGATGCAACTTTATCAATAAAAAATGATAGAAAGTTCTCACAGGTGGAGGCTGAGGCATCAGGTAAGACTGAGGTGGGTGGATTTAAAACAGAGTTGATTGTATTAAATAACACCCTGGGGCAATGGCTACTGTTTGTGATGACATTAGATAGAAATTGTGATTTTGCATCATTAACGGATCTCTGATACAAAACAAGAGTTTTCCTTAATAAAACCAAAGAATCATGTTGCCTGTCATGCTTCCACTGTCTTTCAGCTCTTCTGCACTGCCTCCTGAGTTTACATGCAGTAGGATTTTTCAGCCAAGGCTCAGCTCTGTATTTAGAAAGTCTGAACTTGACTGGAGCAATAGAGTCCTGGGGCCTCATGTATCAACCATGCGTGCGCACAAAAACATTGCGCACGTCACTTTCCACGCAAAGTGGCGTATGTATCAAATCTGATATGAACGGGAATATCTGCGCTTCCACGTACAAATCCACGGCTGCTCCCCTGTTGGCGTACGCACGTTTCTGTGGTTATTGTTCCTTTGGCGACACTTACAGGTGATCTGTGAAACCGTGTCCACGATGTGAAAACAATCATAAATCCCACCAAACACACATGATTAACAATTATTACATCCACATGGACGCAATTAGATGAGTGGATATAAAAGCATGCGCCAAATAGTGGCAACGATATTGACAACAATGAGATGTGATTTCTTTAAATAAGAAGTTAACCAAGCTGTATTAACACGCCTACGTTTAGGTCAGTGGGTAAAGCGCTTGCCTTTAGTTCCAAAGGTCGTGAGATCGACTCCCGCATGGTACAACGTTTTTCTTTTTTTTTTCGTTCCAGATTGAAATACACATGAAAACTATTTACAAAACAATAAATCGTCTGCTTCCTTTCATTTCATGTATTGTTCTATTTCTTGTTGTTTCATTCAATAGTTTTCCTGTGGTCTTTAAATCCGGAATGAAAAAAAAAACATTGTACCAAGCGGGAGTCGATCTCACGACCTTTGGGACGAAGGGCGGGCGCGTTCGCCACTAAGCTATACAGGCATGTTAGATCAGCTTGGTCAACTTCTTATTTAAAAGTGGATGGTTTGTTTTGCACTGTGCGTGCCGAATGAAGCCTTTTTCCGTGCTTCTCTGCCTCACTCAGAAGTGATTTCTGTTCACAGTCCGTGAAGTTCCTCTTTTTTCCACGTTCCGACATGATTTGCAATGGAGCAGAGACGACATTCCTGTCGTGCATGGCATATTTGAATGACTTTGCATATTCATACGGAGGCGTGTCAAGGGCGGAGTCGGCCACTCTCTCATGTGCGCTGAATTCCACGTTGATTGTGTTGTACATAAGGAATGTGCGTGGATTCCGGTGTACGCACAGTTTGATAAATCTGGATTTTTTTGTGCGTGGACACTTTTCTGGATTTGTCCGTACGTGACTTTTCAGTAAGAAATCTACGCAAGTCTTTGTACATGAG
>JBBPBX010058997.1:8052-21919 GCA_038048925.1 Garcialebias charrua | reverse complement strand
CATGTATTCAGCTAACTAATACTGTATATTTTAGCGGCGTCCCTTCTCTTTCCACACACACCAAGCGACACACAAGAACTTCCCACCCACTTCAAGAGAACGCCCCACCCACTTCAAGGCCGGCAAACCTGAAGGCTAGACCGTCCCATTTCAGCAGTTTCGCTCAGCCCACCCGGTCTTGTGAGTGCGTGGCCTACTCGGCCCAGCTAGGCTGGGTCCTCATGAGGACGCAGCCCCTGAATTGAGACACAGCCTAAGACTTGGCGATTGTTTTTACGATGGATGCCCTTCCTGACGCAACCACAGACCACCGAGCTACCACACCCCTCTGTGTGGAGCAGAGAGCTGATATCTAGGGTGACCGGGGGAGCAGATGGTGGTGGTTAAGGGCCTTGCTCAAGGGTTCAGAGTGGGGCAAATAAATGAGTGTGGAGGCAGGTGTGGGTGCTTCACCTTTCCCACCCACATTTTGATGTTATCAGTCCAGGGAGTCAAACCGACAGCCTTCTGATCACAGGCCCACCTTCTCTAACCTCTGCACGACCACTCCCCCGATCAAGTCTAAGAATATAAAATACTTCATTTGTTTTGGTATTACAGAATTATTCAATTCAATTTGAAATGTTAATATATTTGTAACATAAGAATTGTGAAGTGCTTTAGTTCTACCTTTTAAAAGTTGAGTTGATCTTAGGGTTTAACGGTTTTTATTGAACTTTAGTTGAGCTAAATAAAACCATTAATAAATGAGCTCAGAAAATTTGCCAACTCAGACTTAAAAGTAATTTTTTACTACTGAAAAGGCAAAGCTGTGACTAAATGAAAGACTATAGAAAGAACTGAAGGTTTTAAAATGTCCCTGGTTGACCTTCAGTCAGTCAAACCCACGTTCTTTAGAAATTACTGCAGCCAATTTAAATCACAAGACATTTTGCATAACTACGGTCATTTAACTTTACAACATTCCTAGTACAGTATTTCCCATCTTTCCTGTTTAACTGTCACTACATCGAACACTGTGACCAATTAAAATGTTTCAAACATTGTCGAGTGTTTTATTACATTACAGTGAAGAATTTGATCATGTGACTGTGCCCACAGCCAACCTCAACAGTATATAGAGGACCTTAAGTCAATATAACCACCAATAAACCCATTAAGGTCAAAAGCCTTATTTAAACACCACTGGTTATAAAGCTGTATATGTACACAGAATAAAATGTCAGCAGTAAAGAGAGCAACGCAAATAAAGAACAAAATACAAACCCTGCAAACAACAGGAACAATTTCTAGCATGCATACCAGTTCATTGTTGTTCCAAAACGTTCTTTACAAACTGTATTTACTCTACGTAAATACACATTAGATAGCTTCCTTCACATACACAGAATAAACGGTCTAAAATACACGAGTCACACAATCCTTAAGGAGACCATGGATGAAAAAGTTTCCGATATGATGAAAAAGAGTTTAAATTCTGTGTAATTCCGTTTTTTTTTCAAATGTTTTTGTGATTTTGTTGTGTTTTTTCAAATGTAATTTTGTTTTTCAAATGTTGTTCATTCACACCTTAGGGCCACCATAAGATTCCCACCCAAACTATGTACAGGAGTTGAAAGAGGTAACACAGAGGAGAGAAAAAAAAAAATCTAACCGGAATGTGTTTGCTTTCCTTCTAAATATTACAAAACATAAAATATGATAATGAAAGCAAGACAGCGGTGAGATGTAGTAACATGTTGGCTTCATTTTGGTGTAGAAAAGATCTCATGGCTTCCCAGGAAACGTTGAACAAAACATTTCATGGTGTTTGTGATTTTAAAAAAAAATCTGTTTTGGGGTAAATTATTAGCTTTCATCATCTAACCAGGGAAACAAATGAAGGCTTGCTTCAAACAGCAGAGTCTGTGCTCCTGTAACATTTACTTGTTTAATGATGGTCGAGGACACATTTTCTTGTACTGTATACTAAACATGATATACACAAACCAATATTTAAAAGTAATCATCCTCCTAGGCCCAAACACTTTCCTTTAACATTGTGAGTCCCTGTACAACAAGACTACTAATACAAGTACAAACCGGATTCCAAAAAAAGTTGGGACACTAAACCAATTGTGAATAAAAACTGAATGCAATGATGTGGAGGTGCCAACATCTAATGTTATATTCAGAATAGAACACAAATCACAGATCAAAAGTTTAAACTGAGACAATGTATCATTTTAAGGGAAAAATACGTTTCAAAATTTCATGGCGTCAACAAATCCTAAAAAGTTGGGACAAGTCCATTTTTACCACCCCCCTTCTTCTTACAACACTCAACAGACGTCTGGGGACAGAGGAGACCAGTTTCTCAAGTTTAGAAATAGGAATGCTCTCCCATTCATGTCTAATACAGGCCTCTAACTGTTCAATCATCTTGGGCCTTCTTTGTCGCACCTTCCTCTTTATGATGCACCAAATGTTCTCTATAGGTGAAAGATCTGGACTGCAGGCTGGACATTTCAGTACCGGATCCTTCTCCTACGTAGCCATGATGTTGTGATTGCTGCAGAATGTGGTCTGGCATTATCTTGTTGAAAAATGCAGGGTCTTCCCTGAAAGAGATGACATCTAGATGGGAGCATATGTTGTTCTAGAACCTGAACATAGTTCTCTGCATTAATAGCCGTGTTTCCATCTATTTTCAATTCGAATTTTGAGCGAATTTTTGAAAATTCGCAAAAATGTAAATAAAAATTAATGTGAATCAGAAGTGAAAGTTAATTCTCAATAGTCCAGGTATCAAATCCGCTCATTCTCAATCAGTTCATCTGGACAGTTTCTTTTTAGCAGAAACGTTTCACCCTCACTCCAGAGGGCTTCCTCAGTCAGAGTAGTCCAAAGCACACTGAAGTTAACCCACCAAGTAAGCAACTTATGTGGACCAACCAGTTTGCTGTACAACTGGTTGGTCCACATAAGTTGCTTACTTGGTGGGTTAACTTCAGTGTGCTTTGGACTACTCTGACTGAGGAAGCCCTCTGGAGTGAGGGTGAAACGTTTCTGCTAAAAAGAAACTGTCCAGATGAACTGATTGAGAATGAGCGGATGAATCAGAAGTGTTTCCATCAACTGGCTTGAAGCAAATCCACCAGGCCACGCAAAGCGCCATTACGTCAGACGTCTGCGTTACGCACGTCTACAGTAAACAGGAAGTAGCGGTTGAAAACAGGAACCGAACCACACATCTCTGCAAAATGGAGAGAATATTTCAGGAATGTGTTGCTATCGGGCAAGTTGTATTTATTCTGTCATGCCAACTAGTTTTAGCGATGTTACAGCGGAAACAGCTGATCAGTCACATGACGTGAATGTTCGCTACGTCAGAACTGAGTCGGCAAATCTGTTTCCATCTGTCGTTTTGCGCATCAGCTCTGTTTCGAAAAACCCAAAAACCACCTCAAGTGAGCGTATCAACTTTTTTGCGAATTAGAGGAAGTTAATTCGAATCGTGCCGTTTCCATTCACCTTCTGATACTTCAAAATGTGCATCAAGAAACCTTGATGGAAACACGGTTAATGGTGCCTTTCCAGACATGCAAGCTGCCCATGCCACAAGCACTCATGCAACCCAGATCAGAGTTTAGTCTACTAAATAAACAAATTGAGGTATTTCTAGTCACTGTTTAAATAAACAATCTCTGTGCTTGTACTGATTATGTGTTTTTGGTACAGACTGCATGTTTTCGTGTTCCTCTGTGAATTATTGGAACATGTTTTTGGACTTTAACTGCTTATTATTGCTCAGGTGAGCTTGTTGCCACACAAGTCTTCATTAAACTGTTGTACAAACCGGATTCCAAAAAAGTTGGGACACTAAACAAATTGTGAATAAAAACTGAATTCAATGATGTGGAGGTGGCAAATGTCAATATTTTATTCGTAATAGAACATAGATGACAGATCAAAAGTTTAATCTGAGTAAATGTAACATTTTAAAGGAAAAATATGTTGATTCAAAATTTCACAGTGTCAACAAATCCCAAAAAAGTTGGGACAAGTAGCAATAAGTGGCTGGAAAAAGGAAATTGAGCATATAATGAACAGCTGGAAGACCAATTAACACTAATTAGGTCAATTGACAACATGATTGGGTATAAAAAGAGCTTCTCAGAGTGTAATGCTACATCCCCACTAAACGCATCAAAAAGCTCCCAACGCACCGTGTTTGCTGCTTGTCAACAGATGTCTGTTTCCACCGAACGTGTCTGCAGACGCACAGTGGGAGGATCGTCTGGCTCCCTTCCCGGTCAGATATGTGTTGTTTTTCTGTGCACCGAGCAGATAAAATCAGCTGTTCGTGAGCCTCGTTAACACTTGAGTGGGTTTTCTACGAGCCGAACTGCAGCTCCAAAAGTCTTTGTTGAGATTAAAACTTTTTTTATGTTTGGGGTGATGTACGCTCGAGTGGACAGCAGCAACTTTAAAAATGCCAGGTTTCCTACCGGAGGCTGTTTTCGTCCACAGAAAGTCCCGTCGTCGTTGCGTCATCACATAGCAGAGTCTCTCCCGATTGGTTGCTGCGACGCAGCGAGCAGCAGAAGCAAGAATATTCTTGCTTCTGCTGCTCGGCTGCTGCGGACGCGCGCGTGCGTGGAAAGGGACTGCCGGGCACTGCTGCGCTGCTTGAGATGCTGAAGACGCGCCGCGTCACGCTGCGCCGCGCCAAGATGCCAGGCCACATAGACTTTCAATGTAAAGTGGCTGCTTCGGAGGCGCGAAAACCGTTTGGTGGAAACCCGGCATCAGTGTCTCTCAGAAGCCAAGATGGTAAGAGGATCACCAATTCCACCATTGTTGCGAAGAAAGATAGTACAGCAATACCAGAATGGTGTTACCCAGCGTAAAATAGCAAAGACTTTTAAGTTCAGGGCTTAAAGTGAAAAAAAATCTTGAGCCTGAAAATTTTTTGTGTTGGTTATAAAATAAAATCTTAACATTTTGCCATCGTTTATTAACAATGCTCTCTGAAAAGTGCAAATAACTGTTTTTAAACAATTCAGCTTCAACTAACAATGACTTACATGAGGTTTCAATGTATCTGAACTTAATGTAAAATATGTGCAACAGAGAACTGCCCTGCAGCAAAAAAAATAAAATTAAAATAATGCAGTAATCTAATAAAGAATTATTTCATAATGCATTGATCTTTATTCTTTATCTTGCAGCTCCCAGCTGAATGCATGCAACCAAAAAACAGTTTTATTTAACTACAGACTTTATTATCTTATTTGAATTAGATGGTTTTAACCCTTTAACTTTATTTATTCATGTTCCTCAGAGGGAAAATCAACCTTCTTAATTAAACTGTCAGCCTCAAATAAATATATCTAATTTAGATGATTTTTATTTTAATGCTTGTAGGGTTTTTGTTTAAAATCTCTACATTATTTTTTTTTATTGACAAAATATTTATTTTACTCTTTTTTTAAAAGTGTTTATAATAATAATAATAATAATAATAACAATAATAATAATAATAATAATAATAATAATAATAATGTCTTTTCCTGTCATCTGCGTATGTTTCCCATACACAGACGAAATTCGTCTCTGCATTTAACCCAACCACCACCAGGTGGTGCAGTGAGCAGCCCGAAAGCGCCCGGGGAGCTGGAGAAATAGGTGTGCACTCATAGACACCCCAAGGTGGGTAGTGGCCGGGACGTGAACCCGCGTCCTTCGGGTCCCAAGTCAAAAGCCCTGCCACTAGACCATCTTGGCTCCTTTATGTGTTCAGCGGTGCGTGTGTGGTGGTGGGGGTGGAGGGGGGGACTGCAGCTTCTCGCTGTAACGCGCTTGAGATTTGACGTTATTCAGATAAAAGACGTGGAGTGGATTATTGATCATAACTCTGAAACACATGAACGGACTACCCGCTAGCTACCCGCTCTCTCTCTGCTAGCTGACCGCTCTTCTTCGTCACCACGGTAGTTAGTTTCAAGTTGGACGTCTCCGAGTAGGGGCAGACTTAGCGCGGTTGCCCGAAATCAGACTCCATGAAGCGGACTGACGAGAGCAACTGAAGACACGGAGCTCGAATATCCAACGTCCTACTTGAAACTAACTTTACCGCGGTTTCTTCGTCTCTCTTTTTCATTGAGAAATGGGGCTCATTTGACCCACGTAGCTGTACCAGTCAGAGGAGGCGCCGGACACTTGAGGAAAAATTACCTCCTGTTACGGATGAGGCAGAGCGCCACTTGTTTCTAAAACTATATTTTGTCCCGGTGGTGTGACGAACTTCGCATTAATTTGACTGTGAAGCCGCATACACACATGCTTGCTTTTATAAGACCCGCCTTCCTGTTAGTAATTGGTCAAAACAACGTGAGCTTCAATGTGGTTGGATGTAATTGCTGTCCATCAATCAAAGTTAAGTTGAGGTGGACCGTTTAGTCAAAAGCCGGAAATCCGGCCGGGGGCCAGAGGTCTTTAACCCCTGTAAGTTATCATCATCAACAGTGCATAACATCATCAAAATATTCAGATTTGTGCGTAAGGGTCAAGGCCGTAAAACTCTACTGGATGCTCGTGATCTCCGGGCCCTTAAACGTCACTGCACCTCAAACAGGAATGCCACTGTCAAGGAAATAACAGAATGGGCTCAGGAATACTTCCAGAAAGCATTGTCAGTGAACACAATCCACCGTGCCATCCGCCGTTGCAGCTGAAACTCTACAGTGCAAAGAGGAAGCCATTTCTAAGCAAGCTCCACAAGCTCAGACGTTTGCACTGGGCCAGGGGTCATTTAAAATGGAGTGTGGCAAAATGGAAGACTGTTCTGTGGTCAGATGAGTCACGATTTGAAGTTCTTTATGGAACACTGGGACGCCATGTCATCCGGACCAGAGAGGACAAGGATAGCCCAAGTTGTTATCAACGCTCCGTTCAGAAGCCTGCATCACTGATGGTATGGGGTTGCATGAGCGCTTGTGGCATGGGCAGCTTGCATGTCTGGAAAGGCACCATTAATGCAGAGAACTATGTTCAGGTTCTAGAACAACATATGCTCCATCTAGACGTCATCTCTTTCAGGGAAGACCCTGCATTTTTCAACAAGATAATGCCAGACCACATTCTGCAGCAATCACAACATCATGGCTACGTAGGAGAAGGATCCGGGTACTGAAATGTCCAGCCTGCAGTCCAGATCTTTCACCTATAGAGAACATTTGGTGCATCATAAAGAGGAAGGTGCGACAAAGAAGGCCCAAGACGATTGAACAGTTAGAGGCCTGTATTAGACATGAATGGGAGAGCATTCCTATTTCTAAACTTGAGAAACTGGTCTCCTCTGTCCCCAGACGTCTGTTGAGTGTTGTAAGAAGAAGGGGGGATGCCACACAGTGGTAAAAATGGACTTGTCCCAACTTTTTTGGGATTTGTTGACGCCATGAAATTTTGAAACAACATATTTTTCCCTTAAAATGATACATTCTCTCAGTTTAAACTTTTGATCTGTGATTTGTGTTCTATTCTGAATAAAATATTAGATGTTGGCACCTCCACATCATTGCATTCAGTTTTTATTCACAATTGGTTTAGTGTCACAACTTTTTTGGAATCCGGTTTGTACATATTATATAAGATAAACGAACATCTCACATGAGGCACACGGAGAGCATGACTTTGCTTATTAGCTTTAACAGCACACTACAGGTACATGCAACTTAAATTATGCATGACCAAAATATACATTAACATGATTTAAACATCCTGACTAAATGATAGAACATAAATAGGCTCACCTACTGTCATCTACACACAGCAGAAAACCAACAAGAGATGCTCAAAAACAAAACTATATTCATGTTGGGAGAGAAAAAGACTTTACTGCACTTAGCAGCGAAAGGTGCATAATAACAGCCGTGGTGCATTCAAAAACGTAGGAATCATGATATTCAGAAAGAAAACAAGCTACAGTCAAAGAGAACTTAGCTCAGCAAACAAACTAACCACATATAAACAATGACCGTGTTTCCATCAAGGTTTCTAGGTGCGCATTTTGAAGTATCGCAGCAGAAAAGCTTAATGGAAACGGCAAAATCCGTATTTACTTTCTCAAGTTCGCCAAAAAGTTTATACGCTCGCTTGAGGTGGTTTTTGGGATCTGCGAAAATGAGCAGATGCGCAAAACGACAGATGGAAACACATTTGCCGACTCGTGCTGCCGTAGCGAACATTCACGTCACGTGACTGATCAGCTGTTTCCGCTCCGGACAACATGTAACATCGCTAAAACTAGTTGGCATGACAGAATAAATACAACTCGCCCGATAGCAACACGTACCTGAAATATTCTCTCCATTTTGACGAGATGTGTGGCCGGGTTCTGTTTTCAACCGCTACTTCCTGTTTACTGTAGACATGCGCAGTGCTGACGTCTGACGTAATGACGCTGACGTCTGACGTAATGACGCTGTGCGCGGCTTGGAAGAAGCGCTTCAAGCCAGTAGATGGAAACACTTCTGATCTGCATTAATTTGTATTTACATATTTGCGAGGTAGCTCAAAATTCGAAATGAAAATGGATGGAAACACAGCTAATGTGGGCTTTCGTATAAACCATATTGGGCAGCACGGTGGCACAACTGGTAGAGCTGCTGCCTCTCAGCGAGAAGGTTGCCAGTTCAAATCCCGGTCCGGGGCCTTTCTGGGTGGAGTTTGCATGTTCTCCCCGTGCATGCGTGGGTTTCCTCCGGGTACTCCGGTTTCCTCCCACAGACCAAAAAACATGCTTGTTAGGCTGATTGGTGACTCTAAATTGACCCTAGGTGTGAGTGTGAGAGTGGATGGTTGTTTGGTGTGAGTGAGACAGGTCCCTCTTGTAAATGAGTCCCCGTGACTCAACGAGGCTAGCCTGTATAAATAAAGGTTGAATGAATGAATGAATATAATTTTCATTTTTCATTTACCCTTTATTTATCCAGGTAGTCTCATTGAGCCACGAGAACTCATTTTCAATCAAAATCATTACTAAAATAAATTTTAAAATAAAATAAAAATTCAATTCCATTTAGGGGGCCCCCTAAAGCAGCTGCTTATGATGCTTATGCCTTGGGCCGGCTCTGTCGCCAACAACAATATAATATGTCAATGCTTACATCTGCAAACATTTGACAAGGTTGTTTGTCAACATCGGTGACTCAGCAAAAACTGGGCAGGAGTTACGTGATTAAAACAAACCTGGCCGTTCGTGCCGGTTAGTCAAACATTACGCACAAGCTTATGTGATATCACAAGACGTCACGCTTCTGTATTGTCTAAGGAATATAAAGAGTTACAGTCCCTAAACTATTAACAAGAAACATAGCAGATCTGTGCAACATATGTCAGGGTTCAAAGCTTCACACAGCTTTATAAAACACTGAGAAATGATCCGTGGTTTACTTTTAACACAACGCTTTTATTGTCACAGCACACACTACAGTACTTTAGAAAACTGAAACCTGCAGGAAAAAAAAGTCTTAAAAACAACCCATGTCCCTGATGAGCTGTGGAGTAGTGTCAATTCAGTTAGGCATCTTATAATCAGCTTGGGCTTCTTTGTTTTAAACTAAACTTTAAAACAAGAACAGCAATGTATAAGCACCGTTTAAGAAAATGGGGATTTAAATCAACGAAGCCTCTCCGTCAGAGGTGCCTCATAAATCTCGGCCGTCAGCCTCACAGAGCGAAGCTGTCCTCACAGGCAGCTTTTACTGATAACAGTAATACAATTAAAATATGTTTACTTAGTAAATCAGTCTGTGTTTAACAGCTGAAAGGTGGCTGTGAATGTTTAAATCTACTCTCTGCTACTATAAACAAATAAATTACACACATCTTTGCTGAGCAATAAAACAAGGAGTTGTTGGATTTGATAAGCACCTGCTAAAAAAGGCAGAAAATAAGAGATTGACAAAGATGAGGACGCAAAATGCAGGCTGTGCAAAGTTGTCCCTGACACAGTCCAATGTATACTGTAATAGCATGGTGTAAGATCCAGCCACTATAACCAAGTGGCTGGAATAACATACAGCAACATCTGTGCCGAGTATGGAGGTCCCACAGTCAAAAGTGGGAGACGCCACTAAGGGTGGTGGAGAATGGCAGCGCTAAGATACTGCGGGACTTCCAGATCCAGACAGACAAAAAGGTGATGCCAAACCAACCGGACATTGTGTGGCCAACAAGCAAGAGAAGGCAGTGGTGAAAGATGTAGCAATTCCAAGAGACTGTAACATCTGGAAGAAGGAACACAAGCTCAGAAATATCAGAGCTGAAAGAAGAAATAGAGAAGTTGTGAAGAGTCAAAGTGTCAGTAGTCCCAGTGGTCATTGAAGCAGTCAACGCAGAGACCCCTAAACTGGAAGAATGGCTCAAAAACAGACCCAAGAAGAACCCCAGAGACCTCTGTCCAGAAGGGCTCAGTCCTAGGAACAGCTACGACACTGAACAGAACCCTCAAACTCCCAGACCTCTGGCTGGTAGAAGACCCACGTTTGAAGTGGAACTGCCCAAAGGGAAAGAACAGGGCAAGCTGAGAGTTTTATTTCTTCAAGTATGTACATACAGTAGTCCCTCGCTACTTTGTGGTTCGTTTATCGCAGACTCACCATTACGGCTTTTCAAAATAAAAGTAGACATGACACACAACTGTCTGATGGATGAGCCGCACGATCGGCATGGAATTTTTATTTAAAATGAATTATTTTAAATAGTTCAGCATCTCCTGCACCTTTGTGCGGCCCACACTGCAGGATAAACTTCCTGCTGCAGCTGATCAGCTGTTCTTAGTGCAGAGCGGAGAAGTGGGCGTGGCCAAGGACTTGCAGGGGGCAAAGAGAAGACAGGGCAGGGAGATGTATTACTATTCCTACTTTGTGGTTTTTCACTTATCGCAGGACTTCACGGTACAGATCCCCTGGCGATAAACGAGGGACTACTGTGTATATATAAAGGTTTTTCACCCAAACGGAGTATAAACCAGACATGAAGTACTAATAGTCATATCAGAAGTTGCAGCTCAGTTTGCATGTGTACTACCACTGACATCATATTCTGTTACTAAGTTGTTAAATGTTACAGTTATATAGAGACGAGCTAAAGAAGAATTCATAGCAACACATTCTGCAGAAGGTTGACAAGGGTGTTAACCAACAATGACTCAGCAAAAACTGGGCAGGAGCCACAGGATTAAAACAAAGAACAACCACCAGAGTTTTACACTACGTCATCGTATGACGAGAAACGTCAGAGTTGTACACACTTTAGTCAAACATGAAAACATTGTGCACCCTTATGTGATATCACAAGATGTCACGCTTCTGTAGGTTGTGAATGACCCCAGCTAGCTGCTACCACACCAAACATTAGCTCTGCATCTGTTCAATCAGCTGAGTTATAGCCACTTTTGTGTTTTGTAAGCTCATCTGGCTGTAGCGGCCATCTTCAATTGTGTTGGTTCCAAAAGATGTAAATCCAATAATTAATTCCTGAGTTTCCCTGAAAATACGTCTGCTGGTTTATGAGAGATTTTACTAACAGACAGGCATACTGACAAAAGCACTTTCTAACCAATAAACCTGTTTAGATCTGTTCACATGTCATAATGATGCCACATGTTTTTGTTAAAAACAGCAAGAAAGCCTGCACGGAATGGGGATTTTTATTTATTTATTCCAGATTTGTGCTGGATTTCATTTATTGAACCCAACATTCCAGTGATGACATCAGTAACCAAGCAGCTCTGGGGACGCAACAGGAAGAGCAGCCGTTGCAGATTAAAGGGAATTACAGGACTTTTCTCCAGACACTGCTCACAGCACAGCTCACTTTAACATGTCATTAAATCTTATGAAAAGAATGCGGCAGACTCAGCAGACGCAGTACGTTCCCACAAATACGCTCACTATTCAGAGTTTTGGCACCACTTGCTGAATGCATGTGACTCCCTGCCAAGTTATAGATAACCTATCACGAAAAGATATGGAAAACTGACTGTAAGCACGTCTCTCATGCTGATAACACTTTTCTGTTTTGGTTAGCAAGGTTTAGATCATCTACAAGAAGAAACACTCTTCTTTAAAACTCTTCAGGATTTGAAACTACTCATTTCCTGATCCACAGCTAGCTACTGATGGGACACACTAGCAGAAGTAGTGAGTCACTCTAGTTTCAGTGCCATGGATTTTTTGTCCCTTCTTTATATGATTACAGTCTTTTGACCTAAATGTAAAATTGTCAATAAATGTGATTTATTATATATTTTTTGTTTTATAGTGTCATCCCCACTAACTGGAAAAGCTTCTATTCAACAAACCTGAAGTGACCCACAGCCCATCAGTTGATAATCACAAGTGTAGTAGGTTTTGCAGCTGCTGACACATTTTACTTAGCGAGTGAAGGGACAGAGCTGGCTCTTTTGATCCAAAAGGTTACGGACCCCTGGTCTAGTCCAAGATCAAGGTAGATTGCCAGCATCTTAACAACTCCTGTGTCAAAAAGGAGCAGACCAAGTGGACTCTTTAACTGGGACTTGTGAATGTTGGTCAGTACGTTTCCGTGACAGGTCTGCTGCAGGAGCCTTTATAGTTTTGTTACAGGGTGATGATGAGATTTAAAGTCCTCAGACAGAACTGAAACACAGAACAGATAAATGCTGACCATTAGGGTTGTAACGAGGTGTAACGAGATCTCATTGTACGAGATCTCGCGATATTAAACTCCCGCAATATCTCTCGTTGAGAGGTAACGTTGTCTCGCGAGTCGCTAATGCTAGCGCTAGCAGAGCCCCTAGCAAGTCAGCGTCACGGACAGCATGGCTTCGCCGGATGAAGTTGCTATAGAAGACGCCCCAACTACTGATGGAGGGTCCCGGTGCCGCAGACGCCTCTACATTGATGGAGGGTCCCGGTGCCGCAGACGCCTCTACATTGATGGAGGGTCCCGGCGCTGCCGACGCTGCCCCGAATGTAAAGACACACTTGTGTAAACACCGGTGTGACCGGTGTTGCCAGATAGAGTCCCACCCACCCAAAGCACTCTTTACCCGCAAAAGTCAGAAGGAAAATCGCGGTGAACCGCCCAATCTGGCAACACTGGTGAGTGACGGCTGCAGATTCAGTGCTGATGCGGATATTTATGTTCAATTTTTGGAAAGTCCTGCGTGAATATCTATTTTTTTAAACAAAGTTGAACGTTCTAAGGTCTAAGGAGATTCAATCAGTAAAATGAAGACATCAGTTGAGTTTGTAATACATGTTAAAACAGAATAAAAGCCTTTTTGCGGCATAAAACCGATCTTTGAAGTTTTCTTGAACTAATATTAAAATCTCGTCTCGTTCTCGCGAACTCTGTAATTTGTCTCGTCTTTGTCTCGTCTCGAGAGTTTTGTGTATCGTTACACCCCTACTGACCATGCATTAAAAAACAAGAACGCGCTGGTGGAAGAAGCAACGATTGAACAACCATACAAATTTATATGCAACTACAGTGTTGGCGCTTTGCCACTAGCCGTGTTTCCATCAAGGTTTCTAGGTGCGCATTTTGAAGTATCGCAGCAGAAAAGCTTAATGGAAACGGCAAAATCCGTATTTACTTTCTCAAGTTCGCCAAAAAGTTTATACGCTCGCTTGAGGTGGTTTTTGGGATGTTCGAAAATGAGCAGATGCGCACAGCGACAGATGGAAACACATTTGCCGACTCGTGCTGCCGAAGCGAACATTCACGTCACGTGACTGATCAGCTGTTTCCGCTCCGGACAACATGTAACATCGCTAAAACTAGTTTGTATGACAGAATAAATACAACTCGACCGATAGCAACACGTACCTGA
>JBBPBX010058996.1:0-10764 GCA_038048925.1 Garcialebias charrua | reverse complement strand
TGGCACAACTGGTAGAGCTGCTGCCTCTCAGCGAGAAGGTTGCCGGTTCAAATCCCGGTCCGGGGCCTTTCTGGGTGGAGTTTGCATGTTCTCCCCGTGCATGCGTGGGTTTCCTCCGGGTACTCCGGTTTCCTCCCACAGACCAAAAAACATGCTTGTTAGGCTGATTGGTGACTCTAAATTGACCCTAGGTGTGAGTGTGAGAGTGGTTGTTTGGTGTGAGTGAGACAGGTCCCTCTTGTAAATGAGTCCCCGTGACTCAACGAGGCTAGCCTGTATAAATAAAGGTTGAATGAATGAATGAACCTGCTTGCTGAGAGGTGATTTGTTGTCATGATTCTTCTGTCTGCGTCCATGTGGCTCTCACATGTTTACTTGTGCACAATGAGTTTTTGCTTTTGACAATCTGAAAAAAGTTTTTCTCAGATAAAAAGAAAGCAACTTGCTCCTGTTAAGAAGGCGTCTTGACCCACCCTGTCACTGAGGTTTACTATGGAGCTCAAATGTAAACGCAGAGCGCCACCTGGTGGTGCAATAGAATAATCAAGAGACGAAGGAAAGTTAACACAAAACAATAACAAACTATTGTGTGGCTGACTTTTCCTTAGTGGACTTTCTAAGGCTCAATATTTGTGGGAAGAAACTGAGAAAATGTGCACAAGAAGTTGGTTCTACACAGAAAGGTTGCAGCTGGGCTGTGAACCAGTGACATTAAAACTACATGTTTTAATGCCTGTGGTCAGTGAAGTCGCCGACCACAGGTCCAGGGTCTGGGTCGTCACTGCTGAGAAGGGACAGGATGACAGAGTCATAGCAAACTTTAAAATGTGTCGCTGTGGGAAAGGGCTGCAACAATTTTTTGTATATAAAATAAATTAAATGGACGAAAGAACGCAGGCCTGGGGTGAACAAGAAGAGGACAAGAGGACATCAGAGAGAACCCTGTCGATCCTCACCCGCTGAGACCGAACAGTTAAAATTCCACAAGCCAACATATGAAGCCAGAGTTCAGAAAGAACAGACATTGTAGTTTCTCTGTTAAAATGTGGAGCTGAATACAGTTAAAAGAAAATCAATAACAAGCAATTTTACAAATCTTCTTGTACCTTCAAGGTGTCCTAAACTACACCACTGTGATACTCTTTCAATAAACTTTCATTACATTTCACCTCCTTCTACAGGTGTGCAGTGGAGAGCATTCTGTGCTCCAGCATCAACGTGTGGCATGGAGGCTGCACAGCTGCAGAAAGAAAAGCTCTGCAGAGAGTGGTGAAGGCTGCACAGAAGATGTTGGAGTCAGTCTCCCACCATCACAGACATCTACACCTCCAGATGCAGGAAGAGGGCCACCTGCATCATGAAGGACTGCATTCACCAGCACACACACTGTTTACCCTGCTCCCCTCAGGAAGGAGGTTGAGGAGCATTACCTGTAGAACCACTAGACTGAGGAACAGCTTCTACCCTGAGGCTGTTAGACTCATGAGCCCGGAGTGGCAAATCAGGAGAACAAGTAGATTTCCCGCGGGTGGGGCCAGCATTCCCTGTATATATTTTTTTCACTAGTCAGATCCACGGCGCGACCTGCATTCAATCCAGTAGGTGTATCAGCAAATGACCATTAGGCAACCTCAATTTATCCTGAAGGTAAACGCCCCTTATCTGTAGAGCTGTGCTGCAGCCCATAAGGGGTTTCTCTGTGGATGCTTTGCAGAAAGATTTTGTGAATATTTATCAAATTAAAAAAAAAACATTATCAGTGGAGAACATGCAATCCAGACACGTTACCCTGAGCATTTAGAGTTTATTCCTTTTCAAAAACTAAATGGAGTTTGGAAAAAATGTAAAAAGCCGGGGACTGACCCCATCAGCTGATCACGAGTTATAAACAGGAAGTAGCTACCACATCTTCATCTCTATGAAAGTAACTGCAGGTAAATCTTCCATTTTCTGCCATAATTACAATGTATGATTACTGTACTGGTTAAATTGAAGGTTAATGCTTAGTTCAAGTTCAAGTTATGTATATTGGCCAACAGTACAACAAAATGTTCAGCATGAGAAGAACTGATTTGACTCGTTAAACAAAGAACAATCAAACAAGAAATACTAAAGCATGCAATTAGGGTACAAAATAAAGTAGACTGAGGAACAGCTTCTACCCTGAGGCTGTTAGACTCATGAACCTCTAACCTCATAAACCTCTAACCTCATGAACCTCTAACCTCATAAACCTCTATTCTCATGAACCTCTAACCTCATGAACCTCTAACCAGAAAAATCACTGTGAAAAATCACTGTAGTGCCACTTGGTTGTTGATATGTGTTGCTGACTATACATGATGCTGATCTCATGCTGCTGATTTATTTCATATTGCTGTGTTCATTTGTCCTCATCTGCTCACACAAACTCATGTTCGTGCTGCTGTTGTTTGGTGTATTGTTCTTGTACCATTAGTGCTTAATGTATTTCTTAGTTCATGTCTTAGATCTTATTACTGTTTTTCTTTACAATTTATACTTTTGTTAGATGTAACTGGGACCCTGTGTACACAATTTTGTTCCATGTACCAGAAGTGATACAAATGACAAATAAAGAAACTCTAGAATAGAATAGAATAGAATAGAATATATCTTTATTGGCATATTTGGACCAAGGTACAAAGTTTTGCAATTGGCGCGCGCACATTTCGAAGAGGGACGTACACACGGAAGCCGCAACAGTATAAAACCGCGCCACAAACAATCAGATATGAAAAAGGAACATACAGTCGGGTAATCATTGGTATTCAAAAAATAATCTATCACAAAGTCTAAAAAACTCTACCAGCTTTAGCACGAATAAGACAAGACATGTTGCATTTCATGGCAAGCAGGGAGATTGTCCGTGAATAATCATTTCAGATAAGCACAGTCTGTAGATGGCATTCAGCTCGGCTCCATCCAAAAGCACACGGAGACCTCTAGGGGGGGGCAGCGAGTTCTCAACAGCTTTCACTCCAGGAGAAGATTGCAGTCGGCCTTCTTTTTTCAAGGTTGCTCACAGTCCAGATTAGATTGTCGCTTTATTTATTTTCAGGCCAGGCTACAGTGTACTTTTGACTGCAGCCTTGAAGTCCAGGTGCTGTTCAGGTCCAAATCCGAATCATGTGAGGTTCCGAGCTACAAATCCCCATCTGTGCCCTGATGGGTCGGCTGTAAACGAGTCCCAAAGCGCACCGCAGGTCCGCGGCTGTCCGCCGCTGCTCCCACCGTGCGGTTCAGCTCGTACAACAGCTGGCTCGTTGAGGTCATAGCCCGGATCAGAGAATCTTGTTGAGCAGGAAGTCTCGCCAGCGCGTTGATCGCCGCGGCAGCCTCCCTCAGCTTCCAGTAGCAGAAACATCCGCCGATCCCAAAAAGCAGAGCAACTGCCACCAATATTCCAATAATCCACAAATCTTCAACGTCTTCGACAGAGAGAACGGTCAGACACATTGGCTTCCACTCGCTCCACGAGTCCATAGTGTATCCCACCGCATGCGTGTCGAAGGGGCAAGCCGCTTCTCCTGGTCCGGTGCGCTTCGTTGAAAAATTTTTATCAATAGAGGAAACAGCCCACGTAAATAAATCCATTTCAAATTGGTTCGAGTGAGCGCTGAAGAGTTAAAGACGAGACAAAATGAAAAAGCAGGGAAGAGGAAAACTTAGGGGGTAGAGGAGCAAAAAGAGATGCGACCTGCTTCGCCGAGTGCCGGAAGTAGTCTGACTTTGACTTTGAATAAATGACTGAATTATTAAATCATATGAGTAATTTATTGTGGATTTTCTCTTAAAGGGTAGACATTATACTGACAAGCTTAATTGTTTATAAAGATCTGCCTCTTGAACACACATCTTGACAGAATTGGTCAAAATATGTTAAAATGGTTTATTTCCTGACATTCACACAACTTTTAAGCACAACAGTTTTCACGAGGGTGGATATTTTGACTTTAAGAAGCTTATTAGCCTATTGCCTGTTTCATGGCGTTAAAATATTTGACTAACATGTTTAAATATACAATTCTAATATTTAAAGATTTGCTGCATTTCTTAAACTTTTCCCATGTTTTAATTATTTTAATAAGAGCTGGCTAACAAATCATTTTTTCTTTATTGAAGAGAAACTAGCAGCTGTGGTCGATCATAAGCACTACCAAGAAGTTAACTGGCCTTGTTGAGTTAGAAGACATTCTAGAACCATCAACCTTACACTGAAATATGTAAGACTCTGTGCATTATTTTGACCTTGTGTTAAATACAGAAACAAGTAAACAGTACAGTATATTCAAACAGATTCAGCCAATCCTTGTTTCAAAAATAAATAAATAAAGTTGAATGTTGTATAATCATGCATGGGACAAGAAGTTCTGACAAATTTTTAATTGCCCAAACTCCAAAATTGCCATGAAATGAGTGCCCATGTTTAGTGTTTTGTTCAAACCAGTCATAGGAACCACAAGTCAGGGTATCTGGTCCAGAGACAAAATAACATACCGGGTAAATGTTGTGAAACACACTTCTGCCATGCAAGTTCATCCGCATAAAGCCTTACTGAATTGGTCACAGCTTGGGTTAACGCCAAATGTGTTTTAAACAAACTGGGTGCTGGTGAAATTTGTGCTACTGTTAGACGAAGACCACGAGGAGGGAAACTTGTCAGGAGACAGAGGGAGAAAAGGAAAGTCAAGAATGTAGGACTGAGGGTGGAAACTTTAAATATGGGGACAATGAGACATAATTACAGAGAGCTGGCTGACATGATGCAGAGAAGGAAGGTAGATGTTTTATGTGTCCAAGAGACCAAGTGGAAGAGCAGCAAGGCCCGCAGTATTGGAGCAGGGTTCAAACTGTTTTACCATGGTGTGGATAGAAAGAGAAATGGAGTATGGGTGTCCTGAAGGAGGAGTTGGCAAAGAATGTAGTAGAGGTGAAAGGTGTCAGATAGATGTTCCTGAAGGTAGAAGTAGAACGTCTGATGCTAAATGTTATCAGTGGAGTGGCAAATCAGGAAAACAAGTGGATTTCCCGGGGGTGGGGCCAGCATTCCCTGTATTTTTTTTTTTTCACTAGTCAGATCCACGGCGCGACCTGTCATTCAATCCAGTAGGTGTATCAGCAAATGACCATTAGGCAACCTCAATGTACAGTATCCTGAAGGTAAACGCCCCTTATCTGCAGAGCTGTGCTGCAGCCCATCAGGGGTTTCTCTGTGGATGCTTTGCAGAAAGATTTTGTGAATATTCATCACAAAAAACATTAAACATTATCAGTGGAGAACACGCAATCCAGACAAGTTACCCTGAGCATTTAGAGGGTGGAATACAGTTTATTCCTTTTCAAAAACTAAACGGAGTTTGGAAAAAATGTAAAAAGCCGGGGACTGACGCCATCAGCTGATCACGAGTTATAAACAGGATGTAGCTACCACATGTTCATCTCTATGAAAGTAACTGCAGGTAAATCTTCCATTTTCTGTCATAATTACATTGTATGATTAATGGTTAAATTGAAGGTTAATGCTTAGTTTAAGTTCAAGTTATGTTTATTGGCCAACAGTACAACAAAATGTTCAGCATGAGAAGAACTGATTTGACTCGCTAAAACAAAGAACAATCAAACAAGAAATACTAAAGCATGCAATTAGGATACAAAATAAATTATCAAAAAGTGAAAAAGTAAATACCATATTTACAAGGTCCCAAAAGAAAAAAAATAGTAAACAACAACGTGGTAGAATATAATGGTGCAAGCAGGATGAATTTGTATGAATAACTATTTCAAGACCTGGTCTGGGGGCCTTTCTTGGTAGAGTTTGCATGTTTTCTCCGTGCATGCGTGGGTTTTTTACAGGTACTCTGGTTTCCTCCCGCAGACCAAAAAACATGCATCTTAGGCTGCTTGGTGACTCTAAATTGTCCCTAGGTGTGAGTGAGAGAGTGAATAGTTGTTTGTCTCGTTTGTCTCTATGTGTCCCCGTGATGGACTTGCGACCCATCCAGAGTGTACCCCGCCCCTCACACAGTGATTGCTCAACTGACTGCTGGACATGGGCACCGACAACCCCCAAACTGGAAGAAGTGGGTAAAACATTATGGATCAAAGTATTTCAAGATAGTAATATAAGCTTAAATGTACATGATATATATTGCACATAACTAACATAAACTACACATATTATGTGACAGGTTATTGCACAGCCCAGCCAGCATGCACAGGTGGGCCCCATATGGTATACATATGTGCAAAAAACATGGGCCCCAAAAGGTTTTGTCCACGGTTTCCATGGTGGCCCCACATGGGTTGGCCCAGATAGATTTTAATGGGCCCTGACTGGGTTTTCAGTGGGACCCATATGTTTAACTTAAATGAGACCCATGTAAAACCCATGTGTGTACCTTGAAGAATATCTACCTGGGACTAAACTGGGTCCCAACTGGGCTAAAAATATGGGTAATAAGTGGGTTTGTCCACGGTTTCCATGGTGGCCCCACATGGGTTGGCCCAGATAGATTTTAATGGGCCCTGACTGGGCTTTCAGTGGGACCCAGATGGTTAATTTACATGAGGCTCATTACAGACCCATGTGTGTTCTTACCAGCATAATTTATGTGTCGGATTTTCCGATCCAACCTGCCGAGAGCACGTATATTGCACCATACTCTGTGACTTCTGTCTTAACATTGTGTGAGTTACACTCAAAGAACACTCTGAGCCTCACAACAGATAATACCCAATCTTTAACAAGAGGCAGTTCTATAACACAGATGTCCTTCTGACTCATGGTGCAGCCCGGAACACTAAAATACTGCTAAACATTATGGGAAATCAACATAGTCCACTCCCCGTTTTTGATTGTGGCACTATGAGTTGTAATTCTTGTTGGCTTTGATCAACGGATACAGATTTAAACTATAATTGAACACTAATATACCGCTAAGCATGATGGGAAATCAACACGGTTCACTTCCTGTTTTTTAGTTTAGTTTTTGATTGTGGCACTATGAGTTGTAATTCTTGTTGGTTTTGATCAACAGATACAGATTTAAAATATACATTGAATTTATAAATGTAAATTCAATGTACAGTTTAAATCTGTATCTGTTGATCCCACATTTATACCACTTGGGATAAATACAGTTAGCCCACATGGGCTTCCCATGCTGGGCACATTATACTAAAATCACATGGGTCCTATATACTGATGCACATGTCTGTCCCATTCCCAGTTAGCCCACATAAAAAAATGAGCTGGGGCCTATATATATATGCCCAGGTTGAAGCCATGTAAGATCATCCCACATTTAGCCCACTTGGGGTAAATACAGTTAGCCCACATGGGCTTCCCATGCCGGGCCCATTATACCAAAACCACATGGGTCCCATATAATGATGTCCATTTCTGTCCCATTCCAAGTTAGCCCACATAAAAATGAACTGGGGCCTGTATATCCATGCCAAGGCTGAACCCATGTAAGGTTATACGACACTTATCCCACTTGGGGTCAATATAGTTAGCACACATGGGCTTCCCATACTGTGACCATTATACTAAAACCACATGGGTCCCATATAATGATGACCATTTCTGTCCCATTCCCAGTTAGCCCACATAAAAATGTACTGGGCCCTATATATCCATGCCCAGGTTGAACCCATGTAAGGTGATCCCACATTTATACCACTTGGGATGAATACAGTTAGCCCACATGGGCTTCCCATGCTGAGCACATTATACTAAAATCACATGGGTCCCATATACAGGTAGTCCCCGATTTACGAGCGCTCTGATCTACGAGGTTCCAGACTTACGAGCTGGCGAATTATTGGAAAAAACGCAAAAAATACTGAGTTTTCCTGTGTTTTTTCACCACAGTTCGTTAGCTAAACATGTGGACACACGTTTCCGATCATTTTTATGCACTCATAAGCAGTTTTTCGATGAAAAACGAGTGTTTGTAGTCGCGCTAGCAAAACCGTTCCAATTTACGAGCGAATTTCCGGACTTACGAGAAGCGTGGCGGCCGTTCCAAATTACGAGATTTCCGGTTTACGAGCGCCTCGTTGTAACGGATCTCGCTCGTAAATCGGGGACTACCTGTACTGATGCATATATCTGTCCCATTCCCAGTTAGCCCAAATAAAATTAAACTGGGGCCTATATATCTATGCCCAGGTTCAACCCATGTAAGGTCGGCCCACTCTTATACCACTTGGGATAAATACAGTTAGCCCACATGGGCTTCCCATGCTGGGCCCATTATACCGAAACCACATGGGTCCCATATAATATTGCCCATTTCTGTCCCATTCCCAGTTAGCCCACATAAAAATGTAGTGGGCCCTATATATCCATGCCCAGGTTGAACCCATGTAAGGTGATCTCACATTTATACCACTTGGGATAAATACAGTTAGCCCACATGGGCTTCCAATGCTGGGCCCATTATACCAAAACCACATGGGTCCCATATAATGATGCCCATTTCTGTCCCATTCCCAGTTAGCCCACATAAAAATGTATTGGGCCCTATATAACCATGCCCAGGTTGAACCCATGTAAGGTGATCCCACATTTATACCACTTGGGATAAATACAGTTAGCCCACATGGGCTTCCCATGCTGGGCCCATTATACCAAAACCACATGGGTCCCTTATAATATTGCCCATTTCTGTCCCAATCCCAGTTAGCCCACATAAAAATGTAGTGGGCCCTATATATCCATGCCCAGGTTGAACCCATGTAAGGTGAGCCCACATTGATACCACTTGGGATAAATACAGTTAGCCCACATGGGCTTCCCATGCTGGGCCCATTATACTAAAACCACATGGGTCCCATATAATAATGCCCATTTATGTCCCATTCCCAGTTAGCCCACATAAAAATGTAATGGGCCCTATATATCCATGCCCAGGTTGAACCCATGTAAGGTGAGCCCACATTGATACCACTTGGGATAAATACAGTCTGCCCACATGGGCTTCCCATGCTGGGCCCATTATACTAAAACCACATGGGTCCCATATAAAATTGCCCATTTCTGTCCCATTGCCAGTTAGCCCACATTAATCCTGTATAGGACCCATATATTTAGCCCAACAGGGCTCACAAAATGGGTTCCTTTATGGGATAACCATATGGGTCTCATGCAGTTAGCCCAGATAAATCCCATGCCCACTCATTACCCAACTAGCCCACAATAACCCCATGTGGGGCCCAACTATGCATGTTGGCTGGGAGGTAGTAACATTGAGATTGTTAATTATGCTGTTAAAAATTATGATGGTAAGCTAGTGACATTCATGATATAGCCACATAGGGCAGCAGCAATAAACATATTGGTTGTCATAGATGTGGCTTGGTGTTATTACCAGTTGTTCAATATTATTATCAAGAGTTCAGTAATCTGACACTTGTGGATAATAACTCTCATTTAGTCTTTTTGTATGCGATGGCAGACTCCTGTATTGTCTGCGTGAGAGTAGTAGACAGAAGAGTCCTTGTGCTGGGTGGATGTGGTCCTTAATTAAGCTGCATGCTTTACGCAGACATTGACTGTGGTAGATGTCCTGGAAGGTGTGGAGTCTGCTGCCAGTGATGTCCTCTGTTGTTTGCACCACCCTCTGTAGTGCTTTCTGAATGGTGCCGTTCTCGTACCACCCTGGGACGTAGCCTGTCATCAGGCTCTCAATGGTGCACCTATAAAAGTTAGTGAGGATGTTAGTGTTTACACCAAACTTCTTTAGTCTTCTTAAGAAGTAGAGTCTTTGTCGGGCTTTCTTGACCACAGTGTCTGTATGTAAAGTCCAGGACAGATCCTCAGTAATGTGAACGTCGAGGAACATGAGGCTGCTGACTTGCTCCACCTCAGCATTGTTTATGTAGATGTGGAGTGCTGGCCTCCATGCTGTTTACTGAAGTCCACTGTCATCTTCATCATTTTGCTGACATTAAGAGAGAGGTTATATTCTTGACACCAGCTGGTCAGTGTTTTCACCTCATCTCCGTAGGCACTCTCATTGCTATTGGTGATGAGGGCCAAGATGATGGTGTCATCAGCATACTTGAGGATGATGTTAGAGCTATGCTTGGGGGTACACTCGTGTAAATAAAGAGTACAAGAGTGGACTGAGGACACAGCCTTGAGATGTACTGGTGCTGAGGACTAGTGTGGAGGAGAGATGACTGCAGATTCTCACTACCTGTGGTCTGTTGGTGAGGAAGTCCAATATCCAGCAGCAGATGGACTTCTCCAGGCTCAGTGTGGTGAGCTTGGAGACCAGTTTGGAGGGGATTATGGTGTTAAATGCTGAGCTGTAGTCAATGAAGAGCATTCTCACATAGGTTTTTACCTTCTCCAGATTGCTGAGGGAGGTGCTTAAAGCCAGTTTTGTTTGTGTATTTCAAATGTAGATGCATGTTGTAACTTCTGGTGCATAACTTTAGTCTTTGTTAACACTAAAGTGATTTTGTACAATAATAATAATTAATTCAATTTATAACGCACTTTTCATTACTGAAAATCTCAAAGTGCTACACATATATTGAATGCTACACACATTCATAAACCGGTGGCGGCAGACTACCATGCAAGGTGCTTTCCAGTCCTACCGGGAGCAACTCAGGGTTAAGTGTCTTGCCCAAGGACACAACGACACATGGTGCGGGTCCCGGGAGTCGAACCGCCAACTTTCCGATCGGGAGACGACTGCCATTACCACTACACCACGGCCGCCC
>JBBPBX010058994.1:0-21921 GCA_038048925.1 Garcialebias charrua | reverse complement strand
CCGACATAGGTCACATGACCCGAGGTCAACTGACGGACCGACACAGGTCACATGACCTGAGGTCAACTGACGGACCGACATAGGTCACACGACATGAAGTCAACTGATGGACCGACACAGGTCACATGACCTGAGGTCAACTGACGGACCGACACAGGTCACATGACCCGAGGTCAACTGATGGACCGACACAGGTCACATGACCTGAGGTCAACTGACGGACCGACATAGGTCACACGACATGAAGTCAACTGATGGACCGACACAGGTCACATGACCTGAGGTCAACTGATGGACCGACACAGGTCACATGACCCAAGGTCAACTGACGGACCGACACAGGTCACATGACCTGAGGTCAACTGACGGACCAACATAGGTCACACGACATGAAGTCAACTGATGGACCGACAGAGGTCACATGACCCGAGGTCAACTGACGGACCGACATAGGTCACATGACCTGAGGTCAACTGACTGACCGACACAGGTCACATGACCTGAGGTCAACTGACGGACCGACATAGGTCACACGACATGAAGTCAACTGATGGACCGACACAGGTCACATGACCTAAGGTCAACTGACGGACCAACACAGGTCACATGACCCGAGGTCAACTGACGGACCAACACAGGTCACATGACCCGAGGTCAACTGACGGACTGACACAGGTCACATGACCTGAGGTCAACTGACGGACCGACATAGGTCACACGACATGAAGTCAACTGATGGACCGACATAGGTCACATGACCTGAGGTCAACTGACGGACCGACATAGGTCACATGACCCGAGGTCAACTGACGGACCGACACAGGTCACATGACCTGAGGTCAACTGACGGACCGACATAGGTCACACGACATGAAGTCAACTGATGGACCGACACAGGTCACATGACCTGAGGTCAACTGACGGACCGACACAGGTCACATGACCCGAGGTCAACTGACGGACTGACACAGGTCACATGACCCGAGGTCAACTGACGGACTGACATAGGTCACATGACCCGAGGTCAACTGACGGACCGACACAGGTCACATGACCTGAGGTCAACTGACGGACCGACATAGGTCACACGACATGAAGTCAACTGATGGACCGACACAGGTCACATGACCTGAGGTCAACTGACGGACCGCCATAGGTCACTTGACCCGAGGTCAACTGACGGACCGACATAGGTCACATGACCTGAGGTCAACTGACGGACCGACATAGGTCACACGACATGAAGTCAACTGACGGACCGACATAGGTCACATGACCCGAGGTCAACTGACACACCGGTATAATGGACCAGATTGCACATTTATCGCCGTGTTCTACAACATGCTTGACCTGGCAGCGATAAATGCTTATGTGTTATACAAGGCCTGCACTGGATCCAAGGATATTGGACTGAGGGGTAGGGGGTGGGGGTGTAGGTGTACAATTAATGGGTCTTTAGTAGGGTCATTAGCATTTGAATCGACATTATGTGTACAATTAATGGGTCTTTAGTAGGGTCATTAGCATTTGAATCGACA
Source organism: Garcialebias charrua (assembly GCA_038048925.1). Taxonomy (NCBI): domain Eukaryota; kingdom Metazoa; phylum Chordata; class Actinopteri; order Cyprinodontiformes; family Rivulidae; genus Garcialebias; species Garcialebias charrua. Next base: position 20,383 of record JBBPBX010058994.1, on the reverse strand, counting down.
TTATATAGCCCACTGAAAGGGACCGGGGGATTTAGAAGCAAAGTTCACTTGCGCAAAAAAGCGCAGCCTTAGTCAAAGTAGTGTTAAACCTAGTCGTGGTTCAGTTTTTTCTTTTGAACTTTTTTCTTTCCACTGTATCTCAGTTCTGTTGTAGGTTTGAGATTCACAGATTTAATTGAAAACAACAGCAGTTTTGTAAAGTGACGATAAGGTCTTGAATTTATTTTGGAAGGTCTTTAAAAAGTCTTCAAAAGGTATTGAAATTAACTTCATTATTCCTGCATATACCCTGATATATACATACACAGAATGTCATAAAAACTTATGTAATTCCTCAGGAAAAAAAACTAAATTGCAAGAACATAAGTTTTGTCCTACAGATTATAAACTCTTATTTGCCACAGGTGTTGAGAAATTCCAGAAGTTTGTTAAACTCAGTTCTGGTGGTTTTGCAGTGATGACAGGATGCATCCATGCAGCTTACGTGATTTACAAACCAGATTCCAAAAAAGTTGGGACATTAAACAAATTGTGAATAAAAACTGAATGTAATGATGTGGTGGTTAGAGCTGGGCCATATCATATCGTTACCGGTTTTACCGGTATAAAAAGCTTGCCCGGGCAAAAAAGTTATATCATGATATGCTAATTTCATGATGTAATACATAATGGCGCCCCGCCCCCTTAACAAACGAGTGCTTCAAACCAACAAACTGAACTGCGCACCTCCCCTCCACCAGTCTGCGTGCAATACTGTACTTGCTAGCTAAAATGCTAAAAACAAACAACTCGCGTCTCTCTCAGCTTCGGTCCCCCTGCTTAAACTCCAGGTAGAGAGAGCTCAAATGCCCCCCCCCTCCCCGCTCTGAGCAGTCTCCCTGCTGTGTGTCTCCCTCGCTGAACCATCTTTACAAACACGTGCGGCTCCACGGACCAAGAGTCAGGTAATCAGAGACAGATCATCTAAAAACCAAGATGGCGGCGCGTGCAAAGGCTGCGGCTTCTCTCTCTCCCGACAACACGGTGTTTTCGTCTTCTTTGTCCTGCATGCCGCAATGTGCCGGCACGTCTTCGTCATGTTTACGTGTTCAAGAACGCAAGTATAGCCGTGAGTTCCTGCTTGATGTCGGAAAAACCGCTCATTTGGGAATAAACAGTGACCTCCAGGAGAAGCTACGTGAGCTGGAAGAGAAGCTAAACGAGTTTCGTGACTGCGGCCTGCTCTGGAAGCCAGCCCCGAGCCTCAATTCATCACGCCCGCCGTGGGAGCGCCACAAGCGGCTGGACAGTAAGCGGAAGCCGGCCCTGAGCCTCCCTTCTTCGCGGCCGCCGTGGAAGCGCCACAAGCGGCTGGACAGAAAGCGGAAGCCGGCCCTGAGCCTCCCTTCTTCGCGCCCGCCGTGGAAACGCCACAAGCGGCGTGACAGAAAACAGAAGCGGGGTAAACGCGGAGGTGTCAGAGCTAGGCTAGCAGCTAGCCCACACAAACCGGCGATCCCATCCATGGTTTTGGCTAACGTGCGCTCCTTGGACAATAAACTGGATTATATACGCCTGCTACGAACGACACAAAAGACTGTGAGAGACTGCTGTGTGTTTGTATTCACGGAAACGTGGCTCAACAACAACGTTCCGGACCATGCTGTCCAGCTGGAGCAGCTAACATGCTACAGAGCGGACCGAACCCTCGAGGGAGGTAAGACAAGGGGAGGGGGGCTCTGTGTTTACATCAACAAAGCATGGTGCCTGGATGCTGCTGTGGTCTACAAACACTGCTCACATTTAGTGGAGTTCATGACTATTAAATGCAGACCGTTCTATTTACCGAGGGAGTTTACAGCTGTTTTGATTGTTGCTGTATATATCCCTCCAAGCTCCAACAGCAAAGTTAGAAGTGAGGCTTTGAATGAACTATATCTGCACATCAGTGAGCAACAAACAGCCCATCCTGATGCTTTTCTCATCACGGCTGGTGATTTCAACCATGCAGATTTAAAGAGTGTATTTCCAAAAACATACAAAAACATAAACTTTGCAACAAGAGGAAACAACACACTGGACCAAGTTTACACCACCATGAAAAATGCCTACAGAGCCCTCCCCCTCCCCCACATTGGTGCTTCTGACCATATCTGTGTTATGCTAAAGCCAGCATACAGGCCGCTGGTGAAAGTCACAAAACCAGTCCGCAAGCAGATACGAGTGTGGCCAGAGGGGTCTTCAGAGGCACTCCAGGACTGTTTTGACACCACAGATTGGGGTATGTTCAAAGAAGCTGCTACCACAAACAACAACACATGTCTCCAGGAGTACTCAGACACTGTATGTTCATACAGGTAGTCCCCGACTTACGAGCGCTCTGACTTACGAGGTCCCGGACTTACGAGCATGCATCTCATAAAAAAAAAAAAAAAAAAAAAAAATTTTTTTTTTTTTTATTTTTTTTTTTTTTTAATAAATGAATACATGTACAGTACTGGACAGTCACCAAGCACTTAGCCTATCCTAACACAGTTTTTAAAGATGAAGGAATAAGTTGAATTGTCTCCCTTTCACATAAAGGGAGCAAGCTCCCTATGGAGCCTGCAGGGAGGAGGGAGACAATTCAACTGACTCCTTCATCTTTAAAAACTGTGTTAGGATAGGCTAAGTGCTTGGTGACTGTACAGTACTGTACATTTATCTATTTATAAATAAAAAAACAAAAAAAAATAAAATCAATCAATCAATCAATCAATCACCTTTATTTAACCAGGTAGAGCCCGTTGAGATCGAGATCTCTTTTACAAGGATGACCTGGTCAAGTGGTCAGCAGCACACGTCACATTGGCAATAGGCATTTGCACTTATCAAAAGAAAATAAAGAAAACTACAATCACAGTAAACAGATGTTGACAGTTCAAAACCAACAGGATATGACAGATTTCTATATACATTATATACAAAACAAGCAGACAGACCTCGGTTGGGTAAATAAAGTTTAAAAAATCAACAATGACATGTACAGTATTTTCTGGTGTATAGGTCGCACCTGTGTATAGGTCGCATTGCCCAATTATCACCAATAGATTGGAAAAATCCCTAGATAGGTCGCACTGGTGTATAGGTCGCACCTACGTTTAGCTCTGCTGCAAATGTCTGCCACAGGAGCGCACAGCAAGGCTTTTAAGAAGATTAACACTTAAAAACAATTATTTGTTTGATAAAAATTATAGCAAATATATGTCTGAGCTGAACTTTTCCTTAATAAATGAACATAATTGTGAAATGAGCTGGATTTAAAAATGTGTTTCACCGAAAGTGATAACAAGCCATACATAGGTCGCACCTGAGTATAGGTCGCAGACCTTGAAAAAACCCATAAAAAGGTGCGACCTATACACCGGAAAATACGGTATATTGGATAAGTAATGGTTAGAAACATCTGCAATGGTCAAGTTTCTTGATGACATTTTCTACTACGGTTGACATAAAGGATCCAGGAGAGATGAATGTTGATAGTTTCAGATCTTTCTGTAAGTTGTTCCAGGCTGAGGGGACGGCGAAGCTGAATGCTCTTTTTCCTAGTTCAGTTCTGACAGGAGGAACTGACAGGAGGACTAAATCGTTAGAGCGCAGGGAGTAATGACTGTGTGATGTTTGTATTAAGGAGGTGAGGTATGACGGGACTAGGTTTAGGAGGGTCTTGTAGATGAAGGATATCCAGTGAGTGTATCTGCGAGTGCTGAGAGATGACCAGCCAGATTTTACGTAAAGCTCACAGTGATGAGTGCGATAACTGGAGTCAGTAATGAACCGAAGGGCACCGTGGTAAATGGAGTCTAAGGACTGTAGGTATTTTGATGCAGCACTCATGTACAGCACGTCACCATAGTCTAGTATTGGCATGAATGTTGCAGCTACTAATGTTCTCCTGGCTTTGCATGAGAAGCAGGATTTGTTTCTGAAGAAGAAACCTAGCTTCAGTTTCAGTTTAGTGGCCATTTTGGAGATGTGGGTTTTAAAAGACAGTTCAGTGTCAATGTTGAAACCTAGATATTTGTAGGTGGAGACCATTTCTATTTGTTTTCCCTCTTGGGTTCCAATTTGAGGTGGGTTCTCTGGTTGCTGCTTTCTGTTGGCAAGAACCATGCACTTGCTTTTGTCGGCATTTAGGACCAGTCTAAGTTTTTGCAGCCGTGACTGAATAATATTAAAAGCGTCCTGAAGAGAGGTGAAAGCTTGGCTGAGGGAGGAAGAACAGCAATAGATGATGGTGTCATCTGCGTAATAATGGTGGGAGGCATTTGACAGATCACTGCAAAGATCGTTTATGTATAGGGAGAAAAGAATGGGACCCAAGACAGAACCCTGTGGCACCCCTTTCACAACATCTAAGAAAGTAGAGGAGGATCCGGCTACATGAACAGACTGCGTTCTGTCAGTTAGGTAGTTGGTGAACCAGGAGACTGCAAGTTTTGATAGACCAGAGTGTTCCAGGATGTTTGTCAATAGTCTGTGATCAACTGTATCAAATGCCTTGGACAGGTCTATAAATAGGGCAACACAGTATTGTTTGCAGTCCAGGGCATGTATGATGTCATTTAATACTTTGAGAACTGTAGTGACGGTGCTGTGTTGTTTTCTGAATCCTGAAAATACTGTATATACTGTATATTTTTAATAAATAGATAAATGTACAGTACTGTACAGTCACCAAGCACTTAGCCTATCCCAACACAGTTTTTAAAGATGAAGATGAAGTTGAATTGTCTCCCTCCTCCCTGCAGGCTCCATAGGGAGCTTGCTCCCTTTATGTGAAAGGGAGACAATTCAACTTATTCCTTCATCTTTAAAAACTGTGTTAGGATAGGCTAAGTGCTTGGTGACTGTCCAGTACTGTACATGTATTCATTTATATAAAAAAAAAAAAAAAAAAAAAAAAAATTTTTTTTTTTTTTACTATGTGATCCTACTTACGAATTTTTGACTTACGAGCGCCCCCTAGGGACGGAACTCGCTCGTAAGTCGGGGACTACCTGTACATCGCCAAGTGCATTGATGATGTTACCAACCTCAAAACCATCACTGTTCGGGCTAATCAGAAGCCATGGCTGACAGCTGAGGTTCACAGACTCCTGAAAGCCAGGAATGCTGCCTTCAAAGCGGGAGATCAGGTGGGCCTGAAGGCAGCCAGAAAGAACCTGACCCAGGGCATCAGTGAGGCCAAGGAGCAGTATTCCAGGAAAATAGCTCACCGTTTCAAGGACAGCAAGGATACACGCAGTCTGTGGCAGGGAATACAGACCATCACAGACTACAAACCCCCCCCCCCAGACCTGTGACAGCTCAACCTCTACGCTGAATGAACTGAATGAGTTCTTCGCTCGGTTTGAGGCAAGTAACAGCACACCTGCACATAAATTCCCCCCCTCTCCTGATGGCCAGGTGCTGGCGCTGTCCTCAGACAGCGTAAGGCGTTCATTCATCAAGATTAACGCCCGGAAGGCCTCTGGTCCTGACAACATACCTGGTCGTGTGCTGAAAGACTGTGCAGGGGAACTCGCAGCGGTCTTCACGGACATCTTTAACATCTCACTAAGCCAGGCCATCGTCCCCACCTGTTTCAAAGCCACCACCATCATCCCTGTCCCAAAGAAGGCAACGCCCGCATGCCTCAATGACTATCGCCCAGTAGCACTCACCCCCATCCTGATGAAGTGCTTTGAACGGCTAGTCATGAAAAGCATCACATCTGTCCTCCCTGCCTCCCTGGATCCCTTCCAATTTGCATACCGACCTAATCGCTCAACCGACGATGCCATCTCCTCTGCCCTCCACACAGCTCTCACACATCTGGACACGAAGGACTCTTATGTTAGAATGCTGTTCATCGACTTCAGCTCGGCATTCAACACCATCATCCCCCAACAGCTCATCCATAAACTGGACAGTCTGGGGCTGAACACCTCAATGTGTAACTGGCTGCTAGACTTCCTGACCGGGAGACCACAGACAGTACGGATCGGGAGTAACACATCTAGCACCATCACATTGAACACAGGGGCCCCACAAGGATGTGTGCTGAGCCCCCTTCTATTCACCCTGCTAACACACGACTGCACACCATCGTACAGCTCCAACCACTTCATCAAGTTTGCGGACGACACAACAGTGGTAGGTCTCATCAGCAACAACGATGAGACGGACTACAGGAACGAGGTGAGCCGCTTGGCCTTGTGGTGCGGACACAACAATCTCACTCTCAACGTGGAGAAGACAAAGGAGATTGTCGTGGACTTCAGGAAGAGGGATGCACAACATGCCCCTCTGACCATCAACAGCACCGCAGTGGAGAGAGTGGACAGCACCAAGTTCCTGGGAGTGCACGTCTCAAAGGACCTGTCCTGGAGCAGGAACACTGCAGCACTGGCGAAGAAGGCTCACCAGCGCCTCTACTTTCTCCGCAAGCTGAAAAGGGCTGGAGCTTCAACCTCCATCATGTGCACCTTCTACAGAGGTGCCATAGAAAGTGTCCTGACCAGCTGCATCACTGTGTGGTTTGGTGCATGCACTGCATCCTGCCGCAAGAGCCTCCAGCGCATCGTGAAAGCAGCTGAGAAGATCGTCGGCACCTCCTTGCCCTCACTGCAGGACTTACACAGCAAACGCCTCACTCGGAAAGCCCACCGCATGGCAGGTGATCCCACACACCCACTACACAGCCGCTTTAGACTGCTGCCATCAGGGAGGAGACTGAGGAGTCTCCAGGCTCGTACCAGCAGACTGAGAGACAGCTCTGTTCATCAGGCAGTCAGAATGCTAAACACTCTGCCTGCTCTGCCCCCCCTCCCATTTGAACTGCCTTAACACTAAAACTTTCTCACACATTACCACACAACACAAAGATTTTAACACTGGACTCTGTGTCATCAAACGGGTTATTCACTAAACTCTCGGTCATGTGCTCATACAGTTTGCACTACTTCTCATACTTGCACTAATGTTTGTATTACATCACTGCCTATAGTCATAATACTGTTTACATTCTCTGTTTACATTTATTAATACTGTTTACTTTTATTACTACTGCTTACATTTAATTACTACTGTTTACATTTACACTACTCTAATATCTACACCACTGCTGATACATATACAGTGTGCTCTGAACGGTCTTATTTAGGGATGCCCAATGTGCCTTACTGCATATGCCACTTTTTGCCTCTATAACAACATCAACTACTACCTCATACATATACTGTGTACATTAACTCATACGCTGCTTTGCCACTTTGCAAATGTCAATGCTAGAAACCTTTAGTTTATTTTAGTTATACTTTTTATACTCTTTTTTTATACTAGTATGCAAAAACTCAGGACAGTATTATGTTCATTAAATGTTTAATGTTTTAGTTTTAGAGTTGGTGTAAATTTTCATACTCTTATACCACTATGCAAAAACTCAGGACAGTGTTAGTTTTACTATTTTATGCTTATGTCTATTATTATATGTTTCAGTGTTTCAATGTTTAGATGTTTACTGTTGCACCGAGGGACTGAGAGAAACACAATTTCGGTCCTGTGTATGTCCTGTACAGTACATATTGCAGATCTGACAATAAAGTTGACTTTGACTTTGACTTTGAAAAGCTAAGTCTGGTCCTCTAGACATGTTCAGAGGACCAGACTTAGCTTTTTTAGATTTTTCTACCTGGATTATTGAGCATGCATCAGGGTGTGCAGAGACAGATCAGTTTTAAAAAAAAATAAAAAAATTCCTGCATGAATAGATCAGACTTTTTCAATCTAAATAACATATCTTTTTTTATATATATACTTGGGAGACTGAATACTTTACTAAATAAAGTAATTTCAGTAAAATTACCCCTTGTTGTTTTTTTATTTTATATACATAATACTGCAAAGCAACATGTTGAGTTAATTTTGTCAAATAAATAAATGTATTTTTTGTTTTGTTTGTTTTTTTGGTTATATCACCAAATTTATCGTTATCGTGATAATGCTCTGAAATATCACAATATAATTTTTGAGCCATATCGCCCACCCCTATGTGGAGGTGCCAACATCTAATATTTTATTCAGAATAGAACACAAATCACAGATCAAAAGTTTAAACTGAGAGAATGTATCATTTTAAGGGAGAATATGTTGTATCAAAATTTCATGGCGTCAACAAATCCCAAAAAAGTTGGGACAATTCCTGGCATCGCCCCTTCTTCTTACAACACTCAACAGACGTCTGGGGACAGAGGAGACCAGTTTCTCAAGTTTAGAAATAGGAATGCTCTCCCATTCATGTCTAATACAGGCCTCTAACTGTTCAATCATCTTGGGCCTTCTTTGTCACACCTTCCTCTTTATGATGCGCCAAATGTTCTCTATAGGTGAAAGATCTGGACTGCAGGCTGGACATTTCAGTACCCGGATCCTTCTCCTACGTAGCCATGATGTTGTGATTGCTGCAGAATAGGGGTGCAAATCTCTCAGTGTCTGGAGAATCGTTTCGATTCCGATTTCTGATTCACCGATTCAATTAAAAATCAATTCTAAAACTATTTTCATCCCAGGATCGATTTTCGATTCAGAATCAATTTTCGATTCTGAAACGATTTTCGATTGAAATCATGAAAAGATTAAACAATAATGTAAACAAATAAAACATTTATTTAAACCAATAATGTATGCTTGTAGCAAACATTAATAATGTCAAATAATACAGTATACTGTAAATACAGCAGATGGGTATATGAATAGAATGCAGCAGCTTTAATCGGGTCCTGGAAGTCACTGGTGCCTATATCCAGCAGTCACTGTGTGAGAGGCAGTGGACACCCTGGACATGTCTCCAGTCCATCACAAATAATTCAAAATACAAACGTAAACAAAGATTTCAGCCTTCTGTATTGCATAAACATTTAACTCAAAATAAAATAGACTTCAAAATCATATTGCATTCATCCATGTTTCAAATGTGTATGGATGGATTTTGTTTAAAAGATTTGTTTGGTAATTCTTTTCAATAAAAGCCATCTATCCATCATCTTTACCCGCTTTATCCTTATCGGGTCCTGGAGGTCACTGGTTCGGGTCAGATTTCTTCTTCTTTATGCCACCTTTCATTTAATGTATTCTTTCATATACTATGAGATATGGTTTTATTTTCTTTATCTTTTGGGTTTTAATGTAAAAAACAATTAATTTTGGGGCTTTTAGAATCAATTCTGAATCGCCAGGACTAAGAATCTAGATTCTTTAAAATTGTAATTTTTTCCTGCACCGCTACTGCAGAATGTGGTCTGGCATTATCTTGTTGAAAAATGCAGGGTCTTCCCTAAAAGAGATGACGTCTAGATGGGAGCATATGTTGTTCTAGAACCTGAACATAGTTCTCTGCATTAATGGTGCCTTTCCAGACATGCAAGCTGCCCATGCCACAAGCGCTCATGCAACCCCATACCATCAGTGATGCAGGCTTCTGAACGGAGCGTTGATAACAACTTGGGCTATCCTTGTCCTCTCTGGTCCGGATGACATGGCGTCCCAGTGTTCCATAAAGAACTTCAAATCGTGACTCATCTGACCACAGAACAGTCTTCCATTTTGCCACACTCCATTTTAAATGACCCCTGGCCCAGTGCAAACGTCTGAGCTTGTGGAGCTTGCTTAGAAATGGCTTCCTCTTTGCACTGTAGAGTTTCAGCTGGCAACGGCGGATGGCACGGTGGATTGTGTTCACTGACAATGCTTTCTGGAAGTATTCCTGAGCACATTCTGTTATTTCCTTGACAGTGGTATTCCTGTTTGAGGTGCAGTGACGTTTAAGGGCCCAGAGATCACGAGCATCCAGTAGAGTATTACAGCCTTGACCCTTACGTACAGCGATTGTTTCAGATTCTCTGAATCTTTTGACGGTTGATGATGATAACTTAAAAAAGTCTTTGCTATTTTACGCTGGGTAACACCATTCTGGTATTGCTGCACTATCTTTCTGCGCAACAATGGTGGAATTGGTGATCCTCTTACCATCTTGGCTTCTGAGAGACACTGACACTCTGAGAAGCTCTTTTTATACCCAATCATGTTGTCAATTGACCTAATTAGTGTTAATTGGTCTTCCAGCTGTTCATTATATGTTCAATTTCCTTTTTCCAGCCACTTATTGCTACTTGTCCCATTTTTGGGGGGATTTGTTGACACTGTGAAATTTTGAATCAACATATTTTTCTTTTAAAATGTTACATTTACTCAGATTAAACTTTTGATCTGTCATCTATGTTCTATTACAAATAAAATATTGACATTTGCCATCTCCACATCATTGCATTTCAGTTTTTATTCACAATTTGTTTAGTGTCCCAACTTTTTTGGAGTCCTGTTTGTATAATACTGTGGACAGAGGGTGGGAGTGTGTGCAGGCTGGGGAGTTTTGCAAGAATGATGAGGACTGTGGCTCCTTGGATACAAAGTGTAATGACATTGAAGTAATGAATTTATTGTGGGACTGAATATCAGTGAATGAGCGTGATCGGATGAAAATTTGATTTTTATTTGATTTGATTTATTTATTCATTCATTTTATGATTAAAGCAACAAAACAATACAATACAATAAGAGAGAAAAAAATAAAATGAAAGGTGGCAGAAGAAGAAAAAATCTTATTTTTTCTGCCCCTTTTACTCCAATAAACAATTCATACAGACAACTCCTTTGATTACAAAGTTAATAATCAACTTAATTTTAACCTCCAAAAATAAACACTTGATACAACCAACTCATAATTTCCAAAATAGTGAACAACTTAATTATTAATTACTACCCTCGGTATCATACACAAACTTCCAAATTTCAACTCATTTAAATATATGTTTTTAACCGTTTAAACTTAATCATTCTTTTGAATGCGACCATTGATCTGACCACTTATGTTTATGTTTATTAAATTTGTTCATTTTTTTTACAAAAGAAACAATACAAGACAATCTCATAATGATAGTGTACAAAATGTAAAAAAAAATGAAAGGTAGCAGAAAGAAGAATAAATCTTATTATATCTGCCCCTTATCTCCAACAATCAGATTAAACAACAGTAGTCAAACCATGTAAACAATAATAATCTTCAACTTTAATATCAGACTCCAATTTATTCCATAACCCTATTCCTTGAACTATGGTAGATCTTCCCCTCGAACTAGTCCTAAAAGGTGGCTTCACAAATACATTTGTCCCCTTAAGATTATAATTACTCGTTCTTCTGACAAAATATTTCTGAATATTAGAAGGAAGTGCATTAGTTTGAGCTTTATACAAAATTAACAAAATATTATAATCAATTAAATCATAAAATTTCAACAGTTTCATTTGATAAAACAAAATGCTTGAAGGATGATGGGAATTCTTTCTGGTGATAATTCTAATAGCTCTTTTCTGCAATATAAAAATTGGCATTGTAATTGATTTACACGCCGTACCCCAAACGCTAATACCATAAATTAAGTGTGGCACAAATAATGTATTGTACAACAAATAAAGTGCCTTATCATTTAGTAAATCCCTAACTCTGTAAAATATCGCAATAGACCTTGATAATTTTGCTTTAACTGAACTTACATGTAGTTTCCAAGACAATTTTTCATCAATGATGATGCCCAAGAACTTTGCTTCAGAAACTCTCAGAATCTCAGATCCATCAATTAAAAATCATACCTGCAAACTAGTCACCTTTCGGCGAAAATCGCCGTTTTCAAAGCAAAATATATCATTTACGTGATTCGTGTAGATCCGATGAGTTTTGTTTTCGGGGGGAGGGGGTGTGGGGTGTCAGACCCGTGGCAGATTAGACCAAGCGGCATCATTTCCCACTGACTGAATTTCAAGAAACAGCAAGGCATCTTCTCGTCAATATAACATCTTTGTTGGAGCGCGTCATTTTGGCCAATCACAGTCAAGACAGACGATAGTGGGGAGGGGGAGGAGCCGACAGCGAGAACCCCCGCAGCAGAGCCCTGCTCCGCAGCGCGCGCGCCGCGGTTGAACAGGGTGAGGAGAGGAGGAATCAGGGCAGAGGCGCCGGTGTTTTCAAAGAAAATTAAGACAATTTTACAAATGACCGACGCAGAGAAAATGTTCAACCATGTCCTTCAACGTGTGGGAGCTCCACGCTTCATAAAAATAAAAACTGCGCGACATTTCAGCTTTGAAAAGTGACGACACGACACAGAGATAAACGTAAACATGACCGAGTGGTAAAATAACTTCACCACGGTGTGGATGAAGCAACAGCAGCAGTGAGTCTTGTTAACAGAGTTCACTTTTGGCTCAGCATTAAATGTGATGCTTGAACATAGTTTGGTTTCATGTTGCTTCACCTCACTCTCCCAGAGTGTTGTTTGCAGGAGCACACACCTTTTATTAATCAAAGCTGCACAGGTGCAGTAAATTAAAAAGTCACATGAAGCATCTTTAGGCCAATAAAAACAAGCCAATAAAAGAAAAACAAATCTAAACAAAATGAGAGCATCACAAAAACATTCATAATGTCAACAAGTCTCTACATTAAACCATTTGTTCTGTTTCAAAGTGAGAAAACAATGTCAGTGTCTCTGCTCTGTATTGAACGCCTCTTTTTATTTGTATTTTTTGACTAGCCATCTTTTTTGTGTATGTCCTAATTATATTGGGATATGTTAATAAATGTATTTTTTCCTAAAGTCAAAAGTCGTTAAAGAGCAAATTTTCCCTTATGCTGTAGAGGAGAGAGAGCCCAGGTAACACACATTGAGCCTCATGCACAAACCGTTCGTACGCACAGATTTGTGCTTAAACTGTGCTTACGAGTGATTTAGGAGCATATGTGGCATTCAACAATGTTCACGTATCCTACGATTTTTTTCAGATACGAACAAAATCTACGTGTGGTCCGGACCTGTCGTATATTTTACGAGCGGTCCGTCTGCTGTCATCCAGACAGCATTACTCCACAAATAACTTCATATTTCGTTATTTAGGAAATGTTTAGAGTTTAAAAAAGTAACGCACCACAATTGTTTTTGACAATAGGTTCTGTTTGAAGTCGAATTATAATTTTAAATGTAATAATGACTAACGGATTAAAGTATTTAAATGAAAATCAATTTGTTATCAATGCCGTTTTCTAACACTACAATATTAATATGAAGATCTCAAACTGAAATCAACTTAAACCATGAATTAATTTAAGTTTAATTTGCCGCGGTATCGCAGACTTCGGTAAGCCAGACTTTACACAGACTTCCTCCAGCTGCTGTCATAGCTCTGATGTGGCTCAGTCAGTAGAGCACTGCGTCGCAGTTCCGAAGGTCATGGGATCGCCTCCCGTGGGAGGACAACGTTTTTTTTTTTTTTTTAATTCATTCCAGATTTAAAAAACACAAGAAAACTATTTACAATACAACAAGAAATAAAGCATAAAGCCTTTTTAATTTGGAATGAATAAATAATCTAAAGTAAGAAGGAAAAAAAAAGAATCATACCTTGTGGGACTCGATCCCACGAGGTGTAGAAAAAAGGTTAGGAACAGCTAACAGTGCAATGCTTTAACCAGTAAGCCACCAGTACGCATGCATGTTTCGAGATCCACATTTATTATAAACAAACTTTCTTTGGTTTTAGCTGGTCATTTACTTCCATGAGTGACGCTGCTAATAAGGACAGATTTTCTTTTCTTGTCCTCAGAGACCACAGAACTTCATCCTCCGCACCGGTAGAGTTCTTCTTTTTTACTTTTCGCTGTCATTTTATGAACGTACACGTTCTGCCTCTGAGGCAGGAAACGTAGCCTTATATGGCGTTTTGAGGGGTGGGAATTATGTAAATAAGCTCACGCGTGCACGCGCAGCTGTTTAGAACAGGTGAGATTCATCAACTTTAAGCAGCCCGTTTACACGCTTTTCCTGTGGATAGAAGAGTTTGTTGGATCTGACGTGGCATGTTCGTACGAACACTTCGTACGAACAAAAGTAGGAGACATTTAGGATAAGAATACGAACTGTTTCGTGCATGAGGGCCATTGTCTGGAAAGTAAAATAGTTCAAATCAGTGATGCTGTTCTGAGACTAAATCAGGAAACTGTAAAAAGCCCCTCCTAAATTCACTGTTGGTGGTTATTAAAATGTCACCTGTTCATTGGGTAAAGTTAATATTCTTATTTTTATACATGCAGTTGAGTGTCACCATTGTTTAGTAAAATGGCATGTTGTGTTACAAATAAAACTAAATAAAAATGAACAAAATAAAAGTCAATTGCACCCCTAAAGTCACTGTGATAAATTGTCACATTAATTTCATTATCTTAGCCACAGGAGTGAGTTTAAAAACAGGATGATGTCTATATGAACTAGTTGAATGAGGTGTCTCTAAAATATCCTGATGCATGATCAATAATATTTTAAACAATTTTTAAATCTGTCCACAGGACCTGACTTTGTTTTGTTAGATGTCTCTAAAATAGTTATTGAATCAAGTGTTTACATGTAGGTAAACATAGATGTTTAACAACTTGTTAAAATACACCAGAATGCAGGAAATGGCATCTACTTTATTCAAAAATTTCTGGCAAAACATTTAAGAAATTAGTTTTTACTGTTAGCAAAATGTTCTGCTGTATTTGGCTTGCTGCTGCTGTTTGTTAATTTTTTTTGGTTGGCACAATCTTTCCTATTTATGTATGTCCTCATTAAATTAGGTTAGTAAATTACTTTTACCTGAAGCATGTTAAAAAAATTACAAAATTACCAAATATTTCCGGGGGGGGGGGGTTGCGCAACGTTTGTCACCTTTTTCATCCCTTCTGAGTTTGCAGGTATGAAAAATGGAACATCAATTGATTTATTTTTATTACTAAAGATCATGTAACTTGTTTTATCCAAATTCAATGTTAATTTATTAACTTTAAACCAATTCTGAATTTTTGCAAGTTCTGTCATCATTAATTTTAAAGTTTGTTCAATATTGTTACCACAACCAAAAAAAGTGGTGTCATCAGCAAAAAGAATGGACTTGAGGAGTCCTGATACCTGTACCAAATCATTTATATATAATATAAATAGTTTTGGTCCTAGTATCGATCCCTGAGGAACTCCACATATTATAGTGCTGAGCTCAGATTTCACCTCATCCATTTGCACAAACTGTTTCCTATCACTCAAATAACTACAAACCCATTTCAATGCCGATCCTCTAATACCATATCTATGTAACTTGTCAAGGAGTATATTATGATCCACTGTATCAAACGCTTTTTTTAAATCAACAAATACACTCACACAATACTGTTTATGATCCACCGCTGTAGTTATTAATTCCATCAACTCAATCAGAGCCATGGATGTTGAATTTCCTGTTCTGAATCCATGTTGATTGTTGGTGAGAATATTAAAATTTTCAACAAATTGATCCATCCTGATTGCAAAGAGTTTCTCCAAGATTTTTGAAAATTGTGGCAATAATGATATAGGTCTGTAATTATTAAACTCCGATTTGGAACCACTTTTAAAAAGAGGTATCACCTTAGCCACTTTCATGCGATCAGGAAATACTCCAGATGAAAAGGACAGGTTACATATAAATGTGAATGGCTTAATTACATAACAAATTATATTTTTCACAAACATCATGTCCATATCCAGCCAGTCCTTAGATTTTTTGTCAGCAAACATGTTTACAATATTCATAATTTCTACTGAATCAGTTTTCTCCAGGAACATACTGTTTACATAACCCTCAATTAAATGATTTGTATTATTATCAACTTTCGGTATTTTTGCAGCCAGGTCTGCTCCAACATCCACAAAGTATTTATTAAATCCTTTAACAATTTCATTTTTATCATTAGTTTCCTTGTCATTTATGACAAAATTTTGTGAATTACTATTTCTTACATGTTTTTTCACGACACTATTTACAACCTTCCATGTTGCCCTCATGTTGCCATTACATTTACTCAATAAATCACTGTAATATTATTTCTTATGTTTCCTTATTATCCACACTAGTTTATTTTTGTACCTCTTATATTTATCTTCAGCTTCTTGTGTTTTGCTTTTCAAAAAAATAGAATACAAATGATTTTTTTTCTACATGCATTTCTCAAACCTTTAGTCATCCATTTTTGATCCACAAATTTCTTCTTAGTATAATGGTTGAGCACACAATTTTTTTCATACAATGGGCCTCATGCAAGAACCGTTCGTACGCACAGATTTGTTCTTAAACTGTGCGTACGAGTGATTTAGGATCATTTGTGGCATTCAACAATGTTTTCGTATCCTACGAGTTTTTTCAGATACGAACAAAATTTACGAGTGGTCCAGACCTGTCGTATATTTTACGAGCGGTCGGTCCGCTGTTATCCAGATGGATTTCCTTCACTAATAACTTCATATTTCGTTATTTAGAAAATATTTTGGGTTCAAAAAAATCACGCACCATAATTGTTCTTGACAATAGGTTATTCTGTGTGAATTAGAATTAGAATTTTAAGTTTAATTTGTCTGGTGTGTTGCGCAGGCTTCAGTGAGTCGTGCGCTCCCCTCATCAAAGCCCTCCTCAAATTAACACCCAGGTACATAAAATTCCCATACACCGCCGCAGAACAAGTACAAATTAAGACTGATTTTCATGCTATTGTTGGACTGCCAAACACCATCGGAGCAATAGACTGTACACACATACGGATCAAAGCACCTTCACCTGACGCATTCCCATTCCTCAATCGGAAGCAATACCACTCCATAAATGTCCAAATTATATCTGATTTGAAATATAACCTGCAGAATGTGGTTGCGCGATGACCAGGAGGAGCGCGCATGACTCATTTGTGCTACAAAACATGTTGGCACGCGTCTTGCGCAGCATGACTTTTATTTTCCATTCATCTCGGTAACGCAGACTTTTCCTGGCTTGACCTTCTCCTGTCCGTGCTGCGGCGAGACGTTTTTTTGAAGCCATTTTCAGATCAAACCATTTATTCT
Source organism: Garcialebias charrua (assembly GCA_038048925.1). Classification (NCBI taxonomy): domain Eukaryota; kingdom Metazoa; phylum Chordata; class Actinopteri; order Cyprinodontiformes; family Rivulidae; genus Garcialebias; species Garcialebias charrua. Next base: position 3,374 of record JBBPBX010058994.1, on the reverse strand, counting down.
TGATTTCTGATACTGTACGACCCACGGGAGACACACTATATTAATATGAAGTTAACTGTAGTTTCGAGACATTTTAAAATGCTTTGTTCAAAAACACATCCGACACTTGCGGGGGGGTGGGGGGTAGCGGTGCGCCACAGCTCTTCTGAATAAGTGAAACTATAATGTAACACAGTTGTTTACACTAAAATTAAAAATATTTGACCATCCGACACTTGCGGGGGGGCGGGCGTAAAGTTCTTTTCACTTCTTGATGAATGAATGGACACTTCCTGCTGTCTGAAGCAGGAAACGTAGCCTTATATGGTGTTTTGAGGGGTGGGAATTATGTAAATAACCTCTCCCCGTGCACGCGCAGGTGATTAGAACAGGTGGAATTCATCATTACGTACGTAGCTCATTTACACACTTTTCCTGAGGATAGAAGAGTTTGTTGAATCTGACGTGGCATGTTCATACGAACGCTTCGTACGAACAAAAGTAAGAGAAATTTAGGATAAAAATACGAACATGTTCTTGCATGAGGCCCAATGATTCCAAGGTATTCATAAATTCATCATATGATTTATTAACATCTTCCACGTAAACATTATCCCAATTTTGATTAACTAAATCATTTCTTAATTTGTCTATAGCTGTTTTTGATGTATTTATAATTTTATTCTTTTTTGCAATTTTGATCATATTACTATGATATTTTTTGTATATGGTGAAAACCGGTAAGTGATCGCTAAGATCAGTCATTAGAATGCCACTAACCACATCCCCATTTATTGTATTTGTAAAAATATTATCCAATATTGTAGCACTGTGCGTAGTTATCCTTGTTGGTTTCGATATCAATGGGTAAAGGTTTAAGGTATGCATTGAGTCAATGAATGTACTGGTATTATAAGAATTTCTTAAAGCTCCACTGACATCATCTTTTAACTTTCCATAAAATGGCACAACATATATATATATATTAAGATTGACCTCTGATCGTTTTTGCTAAAACAATGTTAAATTAATTAAAATTCCTCTCAAAAATAGTTTAAAATTAGCGCAGTTTTTTTTACATGATAAATACGGATTTTCGCGTCGCGCGATTATGACGTCATACACAGACTCGCCTCTACTGCGCACATTGAATACAATGGACGAAGACAAACGCGATCCGTCCAATTTAGCCATTTAAAACTTTATATTTTAGCGGTTTGTCTTCAGAGAAGCCAAAGTTATTTCCAGTAAACAGCAGGTTATAATTTTTTTTCTGCTGCAGCTGGTTTTTGTAGGCATTTCACTTCAGGAAGTGAGCAGGTGTGTGGGGTTACATGAGCTGCATGTTGACGAGGCAGAAGGAATTCTACAACATCTAAATAGTTTCCACAGCACTGAAATGGTAATATATTAGTTAATGTTTCTAATAATTATTCAACATTAATTTATAGTTTAAAAAATTAGTCCCTTTTAAAATATCTGTTAAATATTTTATTTTTTTATTTTATTTTGTTTGTGTTTTCAGGTTTCCAGGTCTCCAGTCCATCACCTGAGGCTATTCCTGTTGAACCACAACAGGTAAGATTGCATCAACAAAAAGAATAGTACTCAACAATATTCTTTGATGTAAATCTGTTGATTTTCTGTGGTTCTGATGATGTCCTCTGCGTCCAGACCTACAACACCTGGACATCCAGGAGGGTGGACGAGGAGGTGGTCGAGTCTGAAGAAGTGTACAAGCAGCAGGATGAGGAGAAACTAGACAGATGTCCTCTGCGTCCAGACCTACAACACCTGGACATCCAGGAGGGTGGACGAGGAGGTGGTCGAGTCTGAAGAAGTGTACAAGCAGCAGGATGAGGAGAAACTAGACAGATGTCCTCTGCGTCCAGACCTACAACACCTGGACATCCAGGAGGGTGGACGAGGTGGTGGTGGAGTCTGAAGAAGTGTACAAGCAGCAGGATGAGGAGAAACTAGCTAGCTGCTCAGTAAAATTGAATTTCTAGTAAAATTCTGATTTTGCAGATTTACAGCTGTAAAGTGTCATTTTTACAGAGCTGATGAAGTCAAACACCACTTGCTGATATTTTTTAAACTCAATTTTTTTGATAATCTGTTCATATTAATGTTTCCCCAGAGGTTTTCATATATTTGATAATATGGGATGGTTTTATTTTAATAAAATGTTTTTTTAACATTCACCAATTTTGTTTTTACTAAAGTACGAGCTGTGAGTTGTAGATGAACGAATGAAATTAAAACAGATACACAAATATTCTCACAAAGAATAACTCAACACTAACAGATAATATAGTGTACTACTGTAACTTTATTTACACATAACTACAGAAACACTTGGTTCATTGTTATCCTTTTTTTTCAAACAATATGTTCATTTGAACTGTCAGAAAAAATATTAAATTCATATTTTCATTGATTCATTTTCATCTCAATGCTCTGGCCAGTTGTAGTTGGGTCCACTCTTCAGGTGAAGATATTTCTGTGAATTGATGATAAAACACACAGACACACACAGTATATATTATATGCAGTATACTGTATATTAAGACAATGGGTCAAACTAATGTCATGTATTTCCATCATTTTAATGATACACCACTATAACACCAAGTGATGTCCAAATTAAATAGAAAAATAAATATGAAATATTTTCAACATGTTGACTGGATTACATAACAAAGCTGACAAATTGAAGCAACATGATCAACAGGAGCCTGTGCAAATTGTTTTGTACACAAACTAATAACTGATGGGAGCTCAGTGGACCTGGAACTTTATGCGTCCTCAGTCCTGGGTTACATCAGTACATGCTCTGAAAATGTATCCATAAAAAAATATGTTAAATCTTACCCGAATCGAAAACCCTGGTTAAATAAAGAAGTCCGCGCCTTACTAGCAGCCAGGGACACTGCATTCAAGTCCGGAGATAAAGAGGAGCTGAGAAAGAGCAGGAAAGAACTGGTGGATGGCATTAAGAAGGCCAAGGCCACGTATGCACAGAGGATCGAGGGACAGTTCACCTCACAAGACCCACGGAGCATGTGGAAGGGTATTAAATGCATAACAGATTACAAAGGCAAGAACAAACAATGTCCCAAGGACCCATCTCTGCCTGATGCCCTCAATAAGTTTTATGCACGTTTTGATGATCCAAACAGACCAGCTAGCACCAGACTCACCTCATCACCAGATGAAGAGCATCTCAGAGTGACCGCAGCAGAAGTGAGAGGCAGTCTCAGAAGGATTAATCCTCATAAAGCAACCGGACCAGACAACATCCCAGGGAAAGTTCTGAAGGAATGTGCGGACCAGCTCTGTGAGGTGCTGGCTGACATCTTCACCACCTCACTTGCACTGGAGTCAGTTCCCAC
>JBBPBX010058993.1:0-21921 GCA_038048925.1 Garcialebias charrua | reverse complement strand
CTGTGCCTGGATCAGAAAGACCATTCAAACTGGCTGATTATAAAAGGGAACCAGGAAGGCAATATTCCAGAATTACATTGTTTATTTGCCGTAAAACACATTTTAAATGAGGTGAGTGGATGTAAACATTAAATAAAGTATTTTAACTTGTTTCAATCTACTGAAAGATGCCTCCATAGTATCTATATGATCAGTTGTTTATTTTTACAGAAGTGGATGATACCTCAGATTCCTATCCTGAAATTGTCATCACATCAAGGAGGCTGAGTTCAATCAAGCAGACACAGTGGTATATCAAACATTCACAAAACATATTTTTTTTATTTTTGGGGGTGGACTACTGCACTTGTAATTTACTTTTTGTGTTGTATTTTGTGCAGACAGTTTCAATTGAAATAACAGAAGGATTTTTTTCTAAATTGACCCTAGGTGTGAGTGTGAGAGTGGATGGTTGTTTGGTGTGAGTGAGACAGGTCCCTCTTGTAAATGAGTCCCCATGACTCAACGAGGCTAGCCTGTATAAATAAAGGTTGAATGAATGAATTTTTTTTTTATATATGTTTGAGACTTAATAATACCTTACTAACTAAAGTAACTTAAACAAAATTAACTCTTGTTGTTTATTTTAGTTTGTAACTTATCAAATATGAAACCAAAGCAGTTTGCCAGGGCTAAATGTTTTTAGTTTATTTTAGAGAGAGAGAGAGAAAAAGATCATCATTCCGCTGCAGACGAGGGAGGGATGGGGGCGACGTGAAGAAGTGCCTGTGCAGATTACTTCTACTAGCATATTTAGCTAGTTTATATCAGCACATTACGGTGAAGCAATGAATAACCTGAAAACAACCTGGAAAGCTCTGAGGTTTAGTATCTACACAGTACTAACGTTGTGCACGTTTTATTAAAAGAGGTGGAACACAATCTTATTTATCTTAAATTAGCACAGACAGATACCCTGATGCATGCTCAATAATCCAGGTAGAAAAATCTAAAAAAGCTAAGTGTGGTCCTCTGGACATTCAAAAAACAAAACAAAGCAACAACAAAAAAAACTGCCATCAATCATCAAGCCATCAATCGCCTCTTTCATAGGTGGTGTCCAGCGTGTGTGATCCAACACAAAGACACGCCCACCGGTCTTTACTGGTCCAGTGCGGGCACTCCTTGGTGAGGATCGCAGAGGATGTGAAGTCTCTGAAACACAATAAGGTAAGTACAATTCATCAGTATAAGTTTATAAATTTCCTAAATTTAATCTAGAAATGTAAATACATTGTGTTTGCTCACCTGTTGTAGAAACTTGGAGTATTTCTGACTGGATTTCCTGCTTTAGGAAGTAACTAGAGGGACTGAAGGCCGGTTGTGCTACTGATGCCTCAGCAAGTGGAACAGCCAAATTTGAGCTCAATGCCACAGGTGGAGTTTGCACTTGTTTGGTGATGAACGATGGCAGAGGAAGCTGTGAAGGAGCTGCTATTCCTCTTTTCAAAGTCCTGTGTTGGTCCCAATCAAGAGGCTGCGGAGGATGACGCCAGAGGGAAATTGCATATCCAAGATGACGTACAGGACGAGAGCCAGGCCACAGGACGAGATCTTGCAGCTCTGTCTTCATCCACAGTTTCTGGTGCCGAGAACAGTTCCAGCTGTTAATGTCATGGTCAGGTTGAGGCAGAGGAACAGCAAAGGGCGGCTGAGCTGAGGGAACTATCATAAAAAAATAAAAATACATGGAATTAGGGTTCCATTAAAAAAAAGACTGTGTTCCAAATATTAGCCACATTGTTTACAAAATATTTGACAAACAGCGTGGAAATGCTGTTAATAAAGCAAACTACTCAGTAAAAAAATTAATTATTTTTTGTATGCAGTCAGTTCTTACCATCTTCAGCACTGTCCTCAAAGGAAAGGTCTCTGTGCAGAGGTGGAAGCTGCACTTGTGCTGGAATCTGAAAAGGAGCGATATCTTTCAGTTATTTATTTATGGCTTCAGTATAATTTTAAGACAACAGATGAAGTAGCTGTGAAAATTATCCAGACATTGCTATTGATGCAACAAATAGATATTTAAGGGTGAGTTGAAACGAACCTTTATACAACTCTGTATTCTTTGCACTCTCTTTTTCCTTCAGTAGAAATGACAGCGGTGATGGAAGGGCCACGGATGTCTGTTGTGATGGAAGGGCCACGGATGTCTGTTGTGATGGAAGGGCCACGGGTGTCTGTTGTGATGGAAGGGCCACGGGTGTCTGTTGTGATGGAAGGGCCACGGATGTCTGTTGTGTGTTTGCCAGGACTGTAAACAATCAGAAGAAAGTAAACAAATGATTTTATGTACCGTAGCTTAAAAACATAAAGCATCAGATTTCTTTTCAGTAATAGAATGTACATTTCTTTACCGTTAACTGTTGAGGATTCTGAATCACCTGATGCGTCTGAACACCTGGACACCGTTGCAGTTGGACCTAAATAAAGATAATGTATCAGTCACTGTATGAATCCCAATTGAACACAACAGGTGGTGTTTAGTGGAAACTCAAAAAGTTGTGCTTTTATTCCTTCTGCTTCTGCCAGAACACAATAGGTCAAGGCTCAGTTTTGGAGGGTTATTCATCGTAAAAGAGAATAACACTCCAGTCCTGAAATCACCTACTTTAAGAAAAACCTGTCTTTGCTCTGTTTGACACTGGGGTTCCCTCTGTTTCCGCTGATCCTGACACTGTGTACACAAAGACAAATATGGGAGAGAGACTAAACACAAGCAGATTATATTTTAGAATTTCATCAAGTGTAACTATAGTGTGCGTACTGCTCTGACTCAGGAGCGTAGAGGGTGAGATGCTCAGCATTGCAGCCTCCAATCCTTCGTCCTCCATCACTATGAGAAATCAAAAAATTATATTGTAAAAAAATCAAGGATCAGTTTGGGAGGAATATTCAGTTTTTAAGGCAATTTTTGTCCTTTCATCTTAAAATTGTTAATACAACATTCTTAGTTGCTCACCCAGATGTTTCTGTGGCACACTGGATGGTGTGGTTGTATGACTGGCGGATGATTTCTGTCTCTTGAGCAGGTGCTGCTGCAGCTTCTAGTCTCCCAGCACTTCTGAATCATCTGTGACATCCCCTCCTCTTTGACGAACTGCAGACAAACATTTCGCCGCACAATATCCTCTCTCTATGGCTCAGATTTGTTCTGCACACTAGGATAATTTTTTATCATTTTGGCCTCAGGAGAGGGGTCCTGACGAAGAAATCCAAGGGGTCCCTTGCGGAAAACAACTATTTGTTTCTTCTGCATTTTGGCCTAGTATGGAGCAAAAAAGGGTAGATCATGAGTTTAAAAAAAATCTGAAAACCTTTTAAATATATCAATCAATCAATCAATCAATCAATCACCTTTATTTTATATTTTGCATAAGAGCTCAACTGATTATTCAACGTACTGATAGTTCAAAAAGTTTCTATTTAAGGAAACTAGCAGATTGACCTGCAGCAAGGAAACACAATATATTTTCCATTCTGTTCATTTAGCTCTAAACAGAAACAGTGGAACAGCCTCCCCCTTGAGCTGCGTGCCACCTCTGATCTGACTCTGTTCAAAACCAGACTGAAGACCCACTTGTTCAAAAAAGCTTTCAGTGTGTAACTTTTATTACTTTTGGTATTTTAATATGTAGCATTTTTTATTTCCATTGCCTTTTTATTTCCACTTGTTCAAATAAGCTTCCAGTGTGTAACTTTTATTACTTTTGGTATTTTAGTGTTATTTTAGTATGTAGCATTTTTTATTTCCATTGCCTTCTTTTATTGCTGTTGTTTCTTATTCTATTTTCATTGATTTATTGTTCCAGTTTATTCATCTTTTTATCCTGTTAAGCACCTTGGTCAATGCAAGGCATTGTAGGAAGGTGCTATACAAATAAAGTTTATTATTATTATTATTACTAAACATCAAAAGGTGCTCAAATGCAGCTAAAGACAGGAAGGACATAAAATATAATGATTTATCTGTTTTTATTTACTTGTACTGCAATCAGATATCAGTGTTTCAACACAGTGTACTCTCTCTGATATTATTATTTTAATTATTATTATTACATTTTGGCAAAAATTGAAACAGAATCTATGATTGTGAAAAAAATGCTGACTTTATCCTCACTCTAATAAAAAACACTGAGCATAATCTGTGAATAAAACATAAAGTAATCCTGATCCTTAAAAGTTAGTGTTTTTTAGGCAGCGTTGCAACACTTACTTTTTAAGAAATCACCACAGTTTTATTGTAAAACACAGACACATAAACCACACATAAAACCATAATGGTTTTATTACTGGCCAACGCCAGACAAAGGAGCACACTGTGGTAGAAAGTAACGCTGCCATTACATGAATATATGTTCGGTCGGAAAAAAACGCGATCATGACGATAAACATGTTTCATATATTTATGTTTTGCCCTCAGCATAACTTACCTTTTAAATGTGAAGGATGCATGTAAAGATCGCTTTTCTTTAGTTTGTTTTCGCGTGTTGTCCATCTCGGGTCGAAATGTCATCACTTCCGGGTCATCACTTCCGGGTCAGCCTCGGAGTTAGTACAATCCCTTTCCGTGTGATTCTCTCGTTTGTTAAAGTGTTTCAGAAAATGTTAATTTGTTTCAGAATTTGTTAAAGTGTTTCAGAAAATGTTAATTTGTTTCAGAATTTGTTAAAGTGTTTCAGAAAATGTTAATTTGTTTCAGAATTTGTTAAAGTGTTTCAGAAAATGTTAATTTGTTTCAGAATTTGTTAAAGTGTTTCAGAAAATGTTAATTTGTTTCAGAATTTGTTAAAGTGTTTCAGAAAATGTTAATTTGTTTCAGAATTTGTTAAAGTGTTTCAGAAAATGTTAATTTGTTTCAGAATTTGTTAAAGTGTTTCAGAATTTGTTAATTTGTTTCAGAATTTGTTAAAGTGTTTCAGAATTTGTTAATTTGTTTCAGAATTTGTTAAAGTGTTTCAGAATTTGTTAATTTGTTTCAGATTTTGTTAAAGTGTTTCAGAATTTGTTAATTTGTTTCAGAACTATTTGTTAAAGTGTTTAGCCTTATTTTTTAATGTGTTTTGCACCTCAGGGCCACCGTAAAAAGGGGGTGGCAGGAGCGTTCTGACAATTTAGGTGGGTACCCGGCATTACGCTGTCTGAGGACAGCGCTAGCTCCTGGCCATCAAGAGAGGGGGGGGAGTTTATGTGCAGGTGTGCTGTTACTTGCCTCAAACCGAGCAAAGAACTCATTCAGTTCATTCAGCGTAGAGGTTGAGCTGTCACAGGTCTGGGGGGATGGTTTGTAGTTTGTGATGGTCTGTATTCCCTGCCACAGACTGCGTGTATCCTTGCTGTCCTTGAAACGGTGAGCTATTTTCCTGGAATACTGCTTCTTGGCCTTTCTGATGCCCCGGGCCAGGTTGTTTCTGGCTGTCCTCAGGCCCACCTGATCTCCCGCTGTGAAGGCAGCATTCCTGGCTCTCAGGAGTCTGTAAACCTCTGCTGTCAGCCATGGCTTCTGATTTGCCCGAACAGTGATGGTTTTGAGGTTGGTTACATCATCAATGCACTTGGTGATGTATGAACATACAGTGTCTGAGTACTCCTGGAGACATGTGTTGTTGTTTGTGGTAGCAGCTTCTTTGAACATACCAATCTGTGGTGTCAAAACAGTCCTGGAGTGCCTCTGAAGACCCCTCTGGCCACACTCGTATCTGCTTGCGGACTGGTTTTGTGACTTTCACCAGTGGCCTGTATGCTGGCTTTAGCATAACACAGATATGGTCAGAAGCACCAATGTGGGGGAGGGGGAGGGCTCTGTAGGCATTTTTCATGGTGGTGTAAACTTGGTCCAGTGTGTTGTTTCCTCTTGTTGCAAAGTTTATGTTTCTGTATGTTTTTGGAAATACACTCTTTAAATCTACTTGGTTGAAATCACCAGCCGTGATGAGGAAAGCATCAGGGTGGGCTGTTTGCTGCTCACTGATGTGCAGATATAGTTCATTCAGGGCCTCACCTCTAACTTTGCTGTTGGAGCTTGGAGGAATATATACAGCAACAATCATAACAGCTGTAATTTCCCTCGGTAAATAGAACGGTCTGCATTTAATAGTCATAAACTCCACTAAAGGTGAGCAATGTTTGTGGACCACAGCGGCATCCAGACACCATGCGTTGTTGATGTAAACACACAGCCCCCCTCCGCGTGTCTTACCTCCCTCGATGAGAGTTCGGTCCGCTCTGTAGCATGTTAGCCTCTCGAGCTGTATAGCATGGTCCGGAACATTGTTGTTAAGCCACGTTTCCGTGAATACAAACACACAACAGTCTCTCACAGTCTTTTGTGTCGTTCGTAGCAGGCGTATATAATCCAATTTGTTGTCCAAGGAGCGCACGTTAGCCAAAACCGTGGATGGAATAGCCGGCTTGTGTGGGCTAGCTGCTAGCCTAGCTCTGATACCTCTGCGCTTACCCCGCTTCTGCTTCCTGTCACGCCGTTTGTGGCGCTTCCACTGCGGGCGCGATGAAGGGAGGCTCGGTGATGGCTTCCAGAGCAGGCCGCAGGCACGTAGATTCTCCTCGAGCTCGCTGCTTATTTCCAAATGAGTGGTTTTTCCGACATCAAGTAGGAACTCACGGCTATACTTGCGTTCTTGAACACATAGACATGACGAAGACGTGCCGGCACATTGCGGCATGCAGGACAAGACAGACGAAAGCACCGTGTTGTCGGGAGAGAGAGAAGCCGCGGCGTTTGCACGCGCCACCATCTTCATTCGGGAGAATAAGAGTGAATATGTATACACATATACATACAAGTACATACAGTAAGTATACACAGTATATATGTATCAGTTAACTTTGATAAATAATTGCTACATTTCAAACAAAATGTGGTGGTTTTCTGAGCAACATTTCTTCATAAATGTGGAAAGTAAAATCCGGGGGAAAAATCATTTTCCTATAGACTGTGCATTATTTCTGTTTTCTGTGACTCATAGGTTCTGCACTGATTTAAAGGTCAGTGGTTCAATCTATGTCTCCTTTCTGAATACTGTACGTGTATTATTATGCTTGAATAGATAAATGCGGCTTGTAGCGTAAAAAGCTTTTGGTCAGTGAGGCGACAAAAGGTCTATTTACCAGCATAAATATTAATTTTTTTCAAACATGTTTTGCATCTTTTGATTTTATCTTCTTTTAATTCCCTGCTTACTCTATAGAGTGCTCCTCTGTGATGGGTCTGAATGTTAAACTTTAAAAGGGAAATAAATTGAATTTAGAAATCCTCCAGTTATAGCATTTATGTTTCATTTTGTTTCATATTCACATTTTCATGCAGAATTTAGTAAAATACAAATGGACTTCCTGCACACAGTAAATCAATAAAGTAAACAGTAAATGAACCAAACACAATTATGTAAATTTTACTTCAGATTTATGATAATTTAACTAAAATTTCTATGCTGATGTTTATTAAAAATATTTTCAGTAAAGAATTTACCATTTCTAAGTCAAATGTAGTGTGAAAGCTGAGCATTAAATGACTTGGTTAAAAATAGCTAAAGAAGCGGAAACTGAGTTGTTAACAAGACTTGGAACTAGGGGAGCTGAGGGTGCTACAGCAACCCCTTGTGAATGACAAAAAATGAAATACGCAAAAATAAACAAAAATATTCAAAAGGAACTAATTAATGAGTACACTAATAAAAAATCATATTTGCTAGTGCAATATTAAATTTTAATCCGTTTATTTTTATGCAGGAAATTAGGTTCCTGTGTGGCCACATCCCCTTTTGGGTTGGCACAGTTTGTTTCACGTTACAAGATTTCACAGCACACCTAATGTAAAACACATTATTGCAGTTATTGTTGTCTAAGTTAAAAGAAGCACAGCATTAGCTGAAAACCAAAAGTAGCAAAGCAATAGCAAATGCAGAAAAAAGTAATCTAAAAGTATCAAAATGCTAGCTAAAAGATAAAATACCAAAAGGATGGTTAAAATCTAAAGCAGCAAAAGACTAGCTCAAAGCTAAAAGTAGCAAAAGACTAGCTGCTAGTTCTATGTAGCAAAAGCTTGGCTAACAGTTAAAAGTAGCCAAAAGCTAGCTAAAATGATCAGATCAGTGGCTAAAAACATATAGATAGCATAAAAAGAAAAAAAATACAGCAAGTATGCTGAAGCAAACTAAAGAGAGAAATCAGAGACTTGGTGCATTTTTACATAGATACAGTAAAGGTTTTGAAAGTTATAAAAATTATAAAAACAAAAACTGTCATGTACTGAATTAGCTGAACATTTTGAAATATGAATGGCTAAAGGAGTAATAAGAACGCAGTTACATAGCAAAAAATGCGCGGGAAAAATAAACAACAGGAAAACCATAATGTGAACGCTGAATCAGCTTTCACACAATAATCAAAGCCACCACCACTGAAAATTTTAGCGTTCAAACTACAGTAATTAACTCTGTATGTGGCCTTTAATGAGTTGTGAAAATGAGCCATCAGGGTGGGATGGCCTTTGTTTTTTTTGTACTCCCTGCAAAATCACTGGAAATGTTCTCCTTTCTCTCCACTTTTTAGTGCATCACATAAATGAACCTATCCTTTAAGTCCAGTTGTCCCTCAGGCTATCTGCTCTGGAGTGTGGTGCAATGAAGTAATTAGGCTCTCAATGCAGAACACCCACGGGGGAGGCGGGGGGCGTTCAAGATGAAAGCAAGGTGACTCCACATCTTTCAAAGGACTTTGGTGGTCTCCTAAAGCTTAGGATATAGTTGACGCGTCGCATAGGGCGCGAGGGTGCGCGCGCGAAAAGTGACGCAATCGCATAGTCCCCGCCCCCGCGCTTTGGCCAGCGCGTTGGTTTCGCGCGTGGTCGTGCACCTCCCAGATTTTGAAGCTCCGCAAGCCTAGCGCGCGCGCCGAATTGATTGACAGGTCGGGTAGGGACCTCACAGACAGCCTTCACGCCAGAGCCTGCAGCTGTCTGCGCCGCTGTGGTCGTGGAAACGGCGTCGCGACGCATGGAGGAATGTTTTTTATTTGATATAAATGTATTAAATTCCCCAAGCGAGCGGAAAGCCATTTGTTTTTGTTGTGTGATTTCAAACAGTTCTTCTTCTACGGTAGATTTCTTCTTCTACACCCTTTCTTGCAACATATGCACAGGTTTTAGAGGGTACTGCCACCTGCTGGTCAGTAAAAGAACAGCACTTTGCCATGCGCTGCCGTGCTACACTATAAACGCATGAAGCCGCACGGCACAGTGCGCGCGCTGCCCGCGCGCTCCAGCTTGTGGACCAAAGCGCGACTATATCCGAGCCTTAACACACAACCACTTCATGCGCTCCCTGTGGACACACAAACGTGTACAGTGACAAACCATGAATTAGAGACAGTAGAAAGATGATTCCATGTAGGAGGCAGAGACTAACATGACGGCAAACCCCAGCAAGTAAAATGAACATGCTTATAATAAATAATAATAATAATAATAAACTTTATTTGAATAGCACCTTCTTATTGTGGCATTAATGTGAAAAATATTAAGATAGGCCACTGAGAATATAGTAGGTTTTATAATAGTTGTTCAGTGCCAATATGACCATAAAGACAGCATGATGCTTAAAGGGAAGATAGTGGTGGGGGGGAAAAAAACATTCAAGATGTCATTGTGACCCATTAGGATGTTCTATGTGCAGCTTGAAACTAAAACAAGTCGGGTGTTTTCATGGCACCATTCTGAAATCTACACCTGTGTTATTTTTGTTCTTGCTGTGACGTTTTTTTGTTGTTTTTTTTCCAGTGAAGAATGACAGTATGATTGACATTTGCCACAGGCGGAAATGTTCAGACTAAAAGACTGAAATAGCTCAGTCCCAGCTGTAAACATGGCAGGACATTAAAGTTTCTTATTGTTGTGGATTCATATTGCATTCAAACTCCTACTGTAAGAGCAGTAAAACTATTTTCACATTTAGATTTTTTTATCTAATTGCATGCAGACACTAAAAAAAATGCTTCCAACTAGTGTGTAGTATAAAAGTGATTTAAAAATAACATTTTACATTTAATTACTAATAAGCACTTCTTCTGTGCTACAAAGTAAGTATTGGCTGCCACCAAAGGCACAAGTCCGGGTCCGGGGCCTTTCTGGGTGGAGTTTGCATGTTCTCCCCGTGCATGCGTGGGTTTCCTCCGGGTACTCCGGTTTCCTCCCACAGACCAAAAAACATGCTTGTTAGGCTGATTGGTGACTCTACATTGACCCTAGGTGTGAGTGTGAGAGTGGATGGTTGTTTGGTGTGAGTGAGACAGGTCCCTCTTGTAAATGAGTCCCCGTGACTCAACGAGGCTAGCCTGTATAAATAAAGGTTGAATGGAAAAGTGGATTGATAATGGTTTTGTCTGGGTGTGTTTGTGTATGCAAAATATCTCATGAACCATTGGACTAATTTAACGAAACTTCCAGAAATGGTTGAATGTACATGTTTGATTAATCTTTGGAGTAAATTTGATTCAAGATGGCTGCCACAGCTAACTGATAATAGCCATTCATCCGTACATAATCTTTACCCACTTCCTCCATTACAGTTATGGTGGGTCACTGGTGCCCATATCCAGTAGTCACTGTGCGAGAGGCGGGGGACACCCTGGACATGTCTCCAGTCCATCAAGGACACATAGAGACAAATAACCATTGACACCTAGGGAATATTCAGTTACCAATCAGCCTAACATGCATGTTTTTGGTATGTAGGAGGAAACTGAAGTACACGGAGAGAAACCACGCAAGCATGGAGAGAACCAGGATTCAGTCCAGCAACCTTCTTGCAGAGAGGTGACAGCTCTACCAACTGCGCCACAACTCTGTCAATCTTTGGTGTGAGAGTAAATGGGTAGAAACTTGTGCCATAAGAAACTGAATTTGAATTGCTCAAACTGAATCTGAAAGTTATGCACCATAACTCATGTTCCCTGAAGGAAGGGAACGAGGTGCAACACTATTGCTATGGGAACTGCGCCCCCGCGCGATTACCCGAAGAAATACATTCACGCCTTTACGGCAGGGGGCGTCAGCGTCACCCCAGAGGCCCCGCCCTCTGGGTACTTAAGACGCGGACGCCCATCCTACTTTCTCCAAGTGCACTTCACCGAGCTTCAGCATTGAAAAGGGCCAACTGTGTTGCACCTCGTTCCCTTCCTTCAGGGAACATGAGTTATGGTGCATAACTTTCAGTTCCCTTATCAGTCAGGTCTCTCGGTGCAACACTATTGCTATGCGAACGTAATTCATTCACACCCTTGAAATGCTCAGTAAAATGCATGCTTGTGAGAACTTCTGCATTTATACATTAGGCATCTCTCGGCCGCTCTCTACAGTGTGTTTAGAGGGCACAGCCTGAGAAAGAACGTCACATGCAGAAACATTCACCTAATGCTTCCGCCAGACGTATCTGTGGAGCTCCAGCTAGCGACAGCACAGATGTGCGCAGCTGGTACGTTGCTCACAGTCTCCTACTTCCGTAGATAATGTGGGAAGTGGGAGGAAAAAAGATCAAAGCCCATTAGACTTCTGATATTCCAGATGGCACCATTGAGGTACAAACCTAGTTTTATACACGGGGTGACCTTTGACCTCTCAGGGGCAAATCCTTTGTACACAGCGGGTACACAGATAAGCTTAAAGGTTCCCTATCTGCTTAACTGAGCAGATGAGCTTTTAGGACTGGCCAAGGGGCCCAGCCTGGGGCCAGAGTCCTGTTGGTGACGGGGGATCCCCTCCTTAGTACGCTCCTCATGAGAGCATGTGCACCAAGGGTTTCACCCGCCCAGGTTCTGTGGTACGTCAAAGAGTGGCTGACAAAAGGCACCCTCAAGGTGAAAAGAAGCAGCCTTCCTCCTTTTTTTTATTTTTTTTTTTACAGAGGGGCTAAGCCGACTTAGCCCTCATCTTCTGTGTGGCGTTTAGACGAAGCCGGTCAGGCCTGAAGCCTTCAGCCTGTTCCCTTCAGTGGCCAGGCTGAAAGCTGCCACAGTTCCGGACGTGGGTGGAGAAGCTGCCCATGTGCCTGGGTCAGCAGGTCCCTGTGAGAGGGCAGCTGCCATGGCGTCCCTGACAGCAGTGAAATGAGCTCCGGGAACCACGGTTTCTGTGGCCACCTGGGGGCTATCAGTATCAGGGAGAGGGCTCCCTTGCGTACATGTTCCAGCGTCACCTGAATCAGAGGAACGGGAGGAAAAGCATAATACAGTACCTCTGCTGGCCAGTCATGGGCCAAGGCATCCGTTCCCAGCGGTGCGTCTGTCTCTTTTAGAGAGAAGTACAGGTCACNATCTGAAACGGCCTGTTGGAGAACATGCTACATATGCTAGACACTTATGTAAAAACAGAGATGTGACATTATTTTCTTTCAGCCATATATATCAATATGACAAAAACAAAATGTTAGGCAAATACTGTAGTCCCTCGCTACTTCACGGTTCGGCTTTCGCAAACTTGCTCCATCACAGTTTGTGGACATACAGTCCATAATATTGTACATAAAAAAGTACAGGACACATGATTTTCAACTTTGGTGTTATACACGTCACTGGGACAGTACTGGATACAGTACTGTACAGTAAAAAGTAAATAAAATTTAAAGAAAATACTTGGGACTGGCACTGCCATTTTGTAGTTTTATCTCAGTAAGCCTCCACTGCATTCCCACTCATTAATGACAACATTTCCCAGAAGGCAACAGGGCCCTGCCAGAAGCCCCGTTTCCTTCTACTGAAAAACTAGAGGTAAAGTTTTAATCTGATTGGCACCTAATGGCTTTTGGCCTGTGGGACCCCGGAAGCAGCTGATAGGTACCGGCAGTCCAAGCGGCATGCGGCTCGGGTGGTTGCTGAGGCAAAAACTCGGGCGTGGGAGGAGTTCGGAGAGGCCATGGAGAATGACTTCCGTACGGCTTCGAGGCGATTCTGGTCCACCATCCGGCGTCTCAGGGGGGGAAAGCGGTACGCGACCAACACCATTTATGGTGGGGATGGCGTGCTGTTGACCTCAACTCGGGATGTTGTGAGTCGGTGGGCGGAGTACTTCGAAGACCTCCTCAATCCTACTGGCACGTCTTCCACTGAGGAAGCGGAGCCTGGGGACTTTGGGTCGGGCTCTCCAATCTCTGGTGCTGAGGTCACCGAGGTGGTTAAAAAGCTCCGCGGTGGCAGGGCTCCGGGGGTGGATGAGATTCGCCCTGAGTTCCTTAGGGCTCTGGATGTTGTGGGGTTGTGTTGGCTTACGCGACTCTGCAATATCGCGTGGACATCGGGGGCAGTTCCCTTGGATTGGCAGACTGGGGTGGTGGTTCCCCTATTCAAAAAGGGGGACCGTAGGGTGTGTTCCAACTATAGGGGGATCACACTCTTAAGCCTCCCTGGTAAGGTCTATTCAGGGGTTCTGGAGAAGAGGGTCCGTCGGATAGTCGAACCTCGGATTCAGGAGGAGCAGTGTGGTTTTCGTGCTGGTCGTGGAACACTGGACCAGCTCTACACCCTCAACAGGGTCCTGGAGGGCGCGTGGGAGTTTGCCCAACCAGTTTACATGTGCTTTGTGGACTTGGAAAAGGCATTCGACCGCGTCCCTCGGGGGTTCTGTGGGGGGTACTCCGGGAGTATGGGGTACCAGGCCCATTGATATGGGCTGTTAGGTCCCTGTACGACCGGTGTCAGAGCTTGGTCCGCATTGCCGGCAGTAAGTCAGGCTCGTTTCCAGTGAGAGTTGGACTCCGCCAAGGTTGCCCTTTGTCACCGATTCTGTTCATAACTTTTATGGACAGAATTTCTAGGCGCAGCCAAGGTGTTGAGAGGATCCGTTTTGGTGGCCTTAGAATCGCTTCTCTGTTTTTTGCAGATGATGTGGTCCTATTGGCTTCATCAGATCGTGATCTACAGCTTTCGCTGGAGCGGTTTGCAGCCGAGTGTGATGCGGCCGGGATGAGGATCAGTTCCTCCAAATCCGAGGCCATGGTCTTGAGCCGGAAAAGGGTAGCATGCCCTCTCCGGGTCGGGGAGGAGGTCCTGCCCCAAGTGGAGGAGTTTAAGTATCTCGGGTCTTGTTCACGAATGAGGGAAAACTGGAGCGTGAGATCGATAGGCGGATAGGTGCAGCATCCGCAGTGAAGCGGGCGCTGTACCGGTCTGTCGTGGTGAAGAGAGAGCTGAGTCGAAAGGCAAAGCTCTCAATTTACCGATCGATCTACGTTCCCACCCTCATCTATGGTCATGAGCTTTGGGTTGTGACCGAAAGAACGAGATCTCGGATACAAGCGGCTGAAATGAGTTTTCTCCGCAGGGTGTCTGGACTCTCCCTTAGAGATAGGGTGAGAAGCTCAGTCATCCGGGAGGGACTCGGAGTAGAGCCGCTGCTTCTCCACATCGAGAGGAGCCAGTTGAGGTGGCTCGGGCATCTGGTTAGGATGCCTCCTGGACGCCTCCCTGGGGAGGTGTTCCGGGCATGTCCCACCGGGAGGCCCAGAGGAAGACCCAGGAATTGTTCTGAACCGGGACTAACTGTGCGGTTTTCCCGAAATCGTTCAAAATATTAATTTGCGATTCCTATGTTCGATGCTAGTTAGCCAACCGGAAGTAGCCGCCACCGAAAACCAACGAAGAAGAATCCACCGGAAGTGTGCATCTGCTATCGATAGCGTACTAATTTAATAAAATGACCAGTCAGGTCAGTGCAGCACTTGCAATAATTTTCTATCATGCAAAGGAGGGTGGAGAAGTAAAATAGTGTCCCGTCTTTGACGTACTCCACCGGATTATTTTTGCTTCGTATCCGACCGGAAGTACAGAGTAGGTCCGTCTGCAAAACGCTCCGCCGAACTTTTCGCTAATCGCTACCTCTTCGACTCCATCAGGTAAATAAATAAACTATAAACTACATCTCATACCAACATTAAGGCAGCTAACAAGTTATACTCCGCTTAAAGCGGTAAGTCAGCTCAAATACACACGATGCTAACGTTAGCTTGTATTTTTTCTTCTTAGACAAACGACCTGAAATGGCTTCACAGTGTTCAGTTCACCAGTGACTGTCCAAGGTAAAAACGTCAGTAACTTTAGAGTGCCACAAAACAGTTACAGCATATGTTGTGAAAAGGTTGCATCCCTTTTCAGATGTGGATTCAATTCAACCATGGACTGCACTTACATTGCACTCAAATCCAACACTTATTAACATTCTTAATTCATTTAAAGTTCTCTGTGTCTTTTAAAATGTTTTAATGTCTCTAGTTTTCATTATTATATAATTTCTGTTTATGTTCTCTTTCATTCCATTATGAGTGAATGTCACAGTTTGAAGAATTATTGAATAGGTTAGTTAGGCAATAACAACAGAGCTAATAATTGTATACATTCTCAGTCTTAAAAATGATTTAATAATCTCTTTTTACTGATAATACTGATAAACCTGTTGTTTGTTTAGGAACCTCCCTGCAGTCTGTCCAGAAAGTCTCCACTGGAGGAGCGTTTTGCTGAGGAAAGGGCACAACATAATGTCACAGCTCCATGTCCATGAAGAAACAAATGGAGAGAGGGCTGCAGATACCAGGACATCCCACCAGCTGTTCTGTCTGAAGATCCTGCTGCTGGTGGAACCAGGTTAGCCCATCAGTGGGAGCTCAGTAACATGACTGCAGCATCAGACACTGGACAATATTATTTGTACTGTATAATAATAATAATACTGTATATGTTTGTGAGTCCTCCATGTTGGCTCTCTGCCCTGTGAGAAATTCATAGTACCGGTAAATGTAACAAAAAGGAAAAAGTTCATAGCATTAAATTCAAACAGAAGTTCAAATTATTTCATCCTGAAATAACTCTGGCTAACTACTGTAGCTTTTTTATAACATGGAGTTAAACTCAAAGTAGTCTCCTCAGATAAATAGTGTTACCATTATTTTTATATTAAAGTTTCTGTTAACTTATTATTTTTACATTTGATTGTTTCTGTTCAGTGCCCTGAGACAGCTGAGTGAAGTTGACACCCCACCCACGTCAAAAATTAAAGCAAACAGTCTGAATGGTTAGTGCTCCGTTAGTGCTGGTTTGTGCCGTTAAAATTTTCGTTTGTGCTGCTTTGGTTTCGGAGATATTAAATATTATTTTTTAGGTCATCTGTTCCCACTGTGTCGGGAGCGCGCACTGCAACCCTGTGTCTGGAGCGCGCACTGCAACCCTGTGTCGGGAGCGCGCACTGCAACCCGAGAGGCGGATCCGAAAAACTACGTCATCGGTCAAATATTTAATTATTAATATCTCATAAACTAAAGCAGCACAAACGCTAGTTTCAACGGCACAAACCAGCACTAACGGAGCACTAACAAACTACACCAAACTAGACCACTCCGGTGCGTTTCGGAGGTGTATGGGGGGATGGTGACCTTTAGATGACCTAAAAAAATAATATTTAATATCTCCGAAACCAAAGCAGCACAAACAAAAATTTTAACGGCACAAACCAGCACTAACGGAGCACTAAGCATTCAGACTGTTTGCTTTAATTTTTGACGTGGGTGGGGTGTCAACTTCACTCAGCTCCCTGAGACAACTTGTGACTTGGAGCTATACAGTATAAATAAACTGAACTGAATTGAATTGAGGAGAGACATTTAATGTAATGTTTTGGCCTCTACATTCAGATAAAAATAAGCTGTAACGTGTAGTCAGTCACTGCCTAAAAGGTTGTTAGCAGCTGCTACAAACAAGCTTAGCGTCAGTGTGTTAATCTAATGTTAACCTGGATATTTTTAAAAGGAGAGACATTTAATGTCCATTGTTTGCGAATGAATAGCATACATTCATTCACGGTGTCACTCAAATATTAGGGACTTGACTTGGACTTGACTTGGACTTGAGATCAGAGACTTGAGACTTGACTTGGACTTGAGATCAATGACTTGAGACTTGACTTGGACTTGACCTGGACATGAGATCAGAGACTTGAGACTTGACTTGGACTTGAGATCAGAGACTTGAGACTTGACTTGGACTTGCAAAAAATGACTTGTGAGCATCTCTGGCAGTGTGTAACTTTTCTAAAAAAATAATTTAAACATATTTCTTCACTCTGTCACAATCTATTGACAGACTGATGTTAGATAAAGTAATCTCTGAAAAAAACTATAGTCCCCTTGCTTTTTATCAGCATAAAAACACTAAAAACACAGTAAAGGACGGGTCAATCTGTGTTTGTAGTGTTTTTATAAATGCTGATAGAGAAGCAAGGGAAATAGTTTTTTTTCATAAATTACTTTGTCTAACATCAGTCTGTCAGTAGATAGTGACAGAGTGAAGAAATATTTAAATTATTTTTTTTAGAAAAATTACAGACTGCACTACAAAGTTATATAGTGCAGCTTTAAGTTGCAAATGGGGTATTTTAGTTTTTTATATGAAGTAATAGATGTGTTTTAAAATAAAAACTTTTTTTTATTCAAAGTTTATTTTTTATTCAAAGTTAGTAAGGTAAACAAACATTTTTCTTTGATAATGCAGTTCAAAATTACTATTAGTTATTTACTTTGTTACAAAGTTACATAGTGCAGCTTTAAGTAGCAACTGGTATGGGGTATTTTAGTTTTTTATATGAAGTAGATGTGTTTTTTAAAACAACAATAAAAAAACTTTTTTTTATTGAAAGTTTTTTTTTATAGTAAGGTAAACCAACATTTTTCTTTGATAATGCAGTATATAGTTTTTTATTTACTTTGTTTTCTGAAATAAATGATTAAAAATATGTTTTTGTCTGAATGGTGATTTTATGGTTCTGAAAATAACATGAGTGCTGCTTCTGGCTACAAGATCTGAAAAGTTTTCAGATGTTGTAGCCAGAAGCAGCACTCATAAATTACAGGTAATCCATTTGATCGGTGATCGGTGATCGGTTTATGTGATCGGCTCACATATAGGCAATCGGTAATTGTGATCGGTATCGGTGATCGTCACACATAGGTGATCGGTATCGGTATCGGTTTAAAAAAACCTGATCGGCACATCCCTAGTTCCAATTCATGGAAGCTCGATCGGGTAAGTTTAAAAAGTCCAAAAAAAGTCCAGTTGTCGTTGTGTCATCACATAGCAGAGGCTCTCCCGACTGTTTGCTGGACGCGTCGAGCCACCAGAGATCGAATTTTATGACGTTGGCGGCTCGACGCGTAGGTTGCTTTGGACGCACGCGTGCGTGGAAAGGAACTGCCGTGTGCCGGCGCGCCACTTCAATCACTCAAAACGCGCCGCTTCACGGTTCGCCGTGCCTCGACTTGTCTCCACATAGACTTTGAATGTAAACCGACCGCTTCAGCCGCCCGACAGGGGTCCGGTGGGTACCAGGCATAAGAGTGAAACTCATTATAGTTAAAGTACTGTATAAGGTAACGGTAATCAAAGTAATAGTTAAGTTGTAAGTTACAAGTTTGAAAGAGTATTATAATTTGAACATAGCACATTGAGTGAAATCCATCCAGATTCACAAGATGACCGACAAGGATCATAAAGAGCAGTGGCGGAGCTAGACTTTTATTGCTGGGGGGGCCGAGGGGGGGCCAAGGCTATCAGTAAGGGTTCCACTTACAGTGGAGGATTTTTTGGGAGCAGACTGCAGCCAAAAAATAAACAATAATTTGTAAGACCAATCAAGCCTACTGCCATCCTTCCACATTAATGGAGAATTCTGCTAACGCTAGCGCGGACATCTGGAGGATGGAGCCAGCACGTTCAGCTAAGTTTGGGCAGTTACCAGTGAGTCCACTTCATGGTCTATCCGACCCACCAGCAGAATCCCAGAAAGATGAGTGGTGCCCTCAACACTGACCCAGTAAGGAGCAGAAACTGATGACATGATGCAACTCTTGGTCTGGTTGTGCCATTTTTAGCTGAAGACACTTCATAAATCATTTCCTGGCTTGCAGTGATAATAACTGACTTTATTTGATCACATTAAATAACTTCTTTCAACCAAAATCCAAAGTAAACTATTTATTAAAATAGTCAAACTTTGTCTAAATTCATGTGTGTATAGAACTGAAATAATTCCTGCTTAAAAAGTTAACTTTGCCTTTAAATAGGAGAATTAAGCCTTGATTGATTCATTATTAATGTTTGTTTATTACTTTAATTAACAGATTCTACTTCAGTGACTGATTCTGATCATTAAAGGGTGAATATATTGATTATTTTGTTGATGGCCAATAAACTGATCAGTTGGTGCCAAACTTTAATGAATGAAAAATAAATAAAACAAATGTAGTGAAGTTGAGATGTTAAAGGTGTCACACTTCTTCCTCCATCTCACTCTTCGTTATTGCTACAAGCTTCTACCCTGAGGCTGTTAGACTCATGATCCCTATCAGGATTATTACTGTGGAAAAAAATTGCTGTAATGTCATTTGATTATTGATATGTGCTGCTGACTAACCATGCTGCCGATCTCATGTTGCCGATTTATTTCCTTTTGCTATGTTCATTCATCCTCATCTGCTCACACAGACTCATGTTTGTGCTGCTGTTGTTTGGCACATTGTTTTGTACTAGTAGTGCTTAGTGTATTCTTAGTTTAGTGTATTCTTAGTGTATTTCTTAGTTCATATTTTAGATCTTATTACTGTTTATCTTTGCAATTTGTATTTTTGTTTGATGTAACTGGGACCCTATGTACATAGGTTCATTCCACCTCATGTACCACATAGTATGAATGACAATAACGACACCTTGACCTTGAGAACTGATAGAACAAATGATCCTTCATAGCACCCTCAGCAAAAATGCTTAGCCCCACTTAGCACCTGCAGAAAAATATCTGTGGAGCCGCCACTGTTTTGATCTGTGATCTAAATATTTTTAAGTTTAGAAATTGTAGTGATACACCTAGCCTCTGATATTTCTGTCTTGACCTTCAAGTACACCTCTCTACACCTCTCTGAATCACTCAGTGTTACACTTGCTTGAACCTCAAGGAGACAGATGGACACTTATATATTTTAACAATTATTATGAATTAATGGACACTAATTAATCAGATTGAACTTTCTCTTTAATGTGTGTTAATTCAGAATTGATCAAACAGTATTTTTGTCATTTCAATGATGATTTTACTAAACTGGTATATTTTAAATATGACAAAGTTAAGAGAACATCTCAGAATGATCATGTTTTGAACTGTCTGCTCTAGGCAGAATAAGTGTCGAAAGTTGAAGGAACAATCCTTCGTATTTGTTTGAACTGTTTTTGTTTCAAAGGAAAAGTGCTAGACATAGCTTGCTTTCGGTCTCCCGTCCTTTCTAAAAACAATGAATCAGTTCTCAAAACAAAGTACGGACTTGTGCACATGCACCTGCATCTTCTCACGTATGTTTTCTATGTTTTGTCTACCCTATCATCTGTCACTCAAACTCACTCATTTGCAAAGTCACACCCTCTCTAGGGGTGCAACAACCAATCAGCAGGAAGTATGGGACTAAGTCACACCCCCTTCTTAAGGGGCACTTCCTGGATTTTGGTTTAGAGTTTCGAGGAGTACGAGCTGTCAACCTGCTCTCCTCCCTGGGAAAGCTGGAGTCGGCCCGGTCATATGTCAACGACCCACGTCTCCGCTAGGATCATAGCAAAGCCTTACTGTGATCCTGTCACTGTTCTGGAAGAATTTGTTTTCTAAAGTTTTATTTTGAAAGTCAGCCTGTGCGCTCGACCGTTGGTCCCTGCCGAGGGAGGCGAGTTCCTCGTATCGTGAATCAGCACACTCACGCTGAAGTCCAACTGGACGGCCACTGGACAAACCCATCCACGTGTGTGTCCACAAACTTCTCCACTCTTGTCTCCAAGAGACGAACCTCCAACAGGTAAAGAGCCGTGGTGTGTTTGAACGTGCGGGAGCCCAGCAATCTGCTCGTGTGGGGGAAACGGTGTCACCTAGTCTGGTTCAAAGTAAACAACTTTAGCTTAACTTAGCTCCAGAACTCCTTCCTCCTATTTCTTATTTTTCATAAGCTATTAATCTGTTAAGTTTTGTGCCAACAGTTAAGTTTTAACTGTCTGTTTGTTTTAATTTGAATTCTTGTCAACGTAGTTATTAAATCAGAGCTAATATCGATACAAATGTTTATGTAATTTTTGTGATAGTTTCAATAAAAGGTCTATATTTTTGGTAGACCAATATAAATTGAAGTCTAAGCGTGAAATTACATTTACTGGCTAATCACATCGTTAGATTTGTTGATTTAATCTGAAAAAGTTGAGACCCCGCACTTTGGTGGCAGTTTGTGCAGATAAAAGTCTGCTCATACATGCACGTCTAAACTATAGGTAAGTCAGTAAACTGACTAATAACTCCTATATTGTTACAAAATCAAGTATTTTTCTAAACAGTTTTAGTGTTTGACTTTGTCCACACTCATAAAACACACAATGAAGTAGAAAAATGGAAGAAAAAAAAAGAAAAGAAAAAAAGATTTTTTTTTCTTTTTCTGGGGGGGCCAATCAGATGGCTGGGGGGTGGGGGGCGCTGGCCCCCCCGGCCCCCCCTCTAGATCCGCCCCTGATAAAGAGCTCTATGCGGTATCACATACTGAAGTAGAAGAAAATGTTAATGAGCAAATCCCAGACACACAGACTGTACGTAGAAGTGAAAGGCTAAGAACATTAACAGAAGGAGGCAAAGAGCTCCAACTCAGGAGCCTTCAAAACAAATATGTAGTCGCCTTTGAAAGATGGAAATGTGATGCAAAACTGAGCAAAGCAACACTAAGAAGGAAAGCTTCTGACAGTGAATTAAAGGAGCTGATTAAAGACTTAAACACCACCTGCACAAACGTACAAACCATCTACGAACAAATACGACAA
>JBBPBX010058992.1:0-21921 GCA_038048925.1 Garcialebias charrua | reverse complement strand
TATATATATATACCCATACATACATACATACATACATACATACATACATACATACATACATACAAACAAAGGTGGGCGCGAGACCGCTATGGAGCACTAAAGCGCTAATCCGCTTATAGCGGACCTAAACAATTTGTTAGCTTTACAACGGATTGACTAACTTTTTCGATTCATAAGCGGATTTGCGCTATTTTTATTTAAAATACAGTACCGCTAATAACTAATTATCAATCAGTAAAAACGAAAAAACGTATTTAGGGGCTCTTAAATCAACCGGACTACTGCTAACAGACCATATCTTGTCAGTGTCAGATATGGTCTGTGACAAAAAAGCGTCCCCCTCAGTCTCTTTGCTAGAGAGAGCGCTCTCTCTATAGTAGTTAGCAGCCAGTGTGTTACTCTGCAGCCTTATTGCTTGTTTTCGAAGAGTCAGACGAAGATTTTTAACATTGAGGGTGAACTTATGGATGTTTCTCAGCGCCCTACGCGACGCGTCTGGATTTACAAAAGTAGTTCGCCATTTGCCCTCTTCAAAATGGCGGCGGCCACAGAAGCTAAGGACTTTCCAAGAAAACACGGAAAAACAATTGTTTCTTTGCTGAGAAAAAATATATTTCTTAGCTGACTTTATAGCACAAGGTTTTTCTGAGCTTAACCGGTTCACGAAATGGTCAAATCTGCTGGATTAAAAAAAGTAGTTCGCCATTTGCCCTGTTCAAAATGGCGGTTAGCGTGTTAGCATTAGCGTCCGCTAGCATTGCTAATACATAAGCGCTTTTGAAATTGCGGACCTAAATAAATTAATAAGTGCTTTAGAAATAGCGGAACTAATTTTTGGATTAGCGCTGCCCAGCACTGTATATATATATATATGTATATATATATATATAATATATATATATATATATAAGTATATATATAATATATATATATATAAGTACAGTATATATATATAAGTATATATATAATATATAATATATATAAGTACAGTATATATACATATATATAATAATAATAATAATAATAATGAATTTAATTTATAACGCACTTTTCATTAACACAAATCTCAAAGTGCTACAAAGTGTGTACATACACATACATACATTCAAATTCAGTCATATACCCATCTACATATCTACATACGATACCTGCGTGTGTATCCCTGCATCTATAAGTGCGTGGTTGTGAGCATGCATAAATGAATAAGACTTCTCTAATAGAACATTCAATAGTGGCCGTGAAGTATCATAGATCCGCCCCCCAGGACCAGAGGCAGACAAATGGGGGTACCAGAGCCCAAGACCCCGAGAAGGACCCTGAGCTCAGAGCCCCCAGGGCCACTTGAACAGGACGAACCACTTACCCATCCCCCATATCCGACAATAGGGGAGAACCGGGAGAGCCCTACCAGTGACCACACATAATGAGCCCCAGGGGCCAACAGCGACAAACTCACAGGACCCCACCGGAGCTCGCCAAACTGATGTAGCCCCAGGCCCAGGAGCCCAGGCCCGGGCACCAGGGACGCCCACCCCTCAGGCCCAGACCCGATAGGACCAGAGGACCCCAGCCCCACCAGGCATCTACCAGGCTGGGCCGTTTATAACATGCTTCCAAATGGGGAAAAAAATGTATATGGCAAAACAAAATAAAGAGAACTGTATGCTTTTAGCATCTAAATTTTGTGCTTCAAAATGTAGTGCTCACAATAAATTTGGAAAACAAAAATAAAATGTACATTAAAATATGAAAGAAATAGATCACATTTCTCTCTTACATGTACATCAGAGGAACATCATATATACATTCCGAATATTGTTAGTAGTAATACTTGTGAGATGGCAACATTAGTACTGAGAAAAACTTCTGAATCTTTAGTTAAATACCGCCAATATCCAGTTTGACTGTATAAACATAAAAATCCATGTGCAAAGTATGTGTTGCTTTAAAAATAACGTGCAAAGAACAAAACTAGTGACATCCAGATGAAGGTTTTTAGATTTTGGTAATTATCTCAGGGAACCCAGACTGTATGAGCTGAATGTGAGACAGGACTCCAAGACATAGAAGGGTAAAAGGGCTTTATTTACAGTGATAATGAATATACAATAATAGAGAAGGTCTCTGGAACCCTGGGGAAGCAAGGAGGGTGGTCAGGTAGGTTCATCTTAGCAACAATGTCTTTCCTTTTGCTTACAAGTGGGGACCATGGCCCAAAAGGTTCCAGAACCAGTAGACTTAAGCCTAGGATATAGTTGACGCGTCGCATAGGGCGCGCGGCCAAAGTGACGCAATCGCGAAGTCCCCGCCCCCGCGCTTTGGCCAGCGCGTTGGTTTCGCGCATGGTCGTGCACCTCCCAGATTTTGAAGCTCCGCAAGCCTAGCGCGCGCGCCGAATTGATTGACAGGTCGGGTGTGGACCTCACCGACAGCCTTCACGCCAGATTCTGCAGCTGTCTGCACCGCTGTGGTCGTGGAAACGGCGTCGCGACGCATGGAGGAATGTTTTGTGACACAAAATTTATTAAATTCTCCTTCATTCCTGATCTGGAGTCGGACTTTTCTTTTGTTTTTTCGCCAAAAGTCACGTGATCGCTTTCTCCTCCGCTGACTCCATGCATTAAAGCCGCAAATAAAGACAACAGTTCAGCACGCGAGCGGAAAGCTATTTGTTTTTGTTGTGTGACGTCAAACAGTTCTTCTTCTACGGTAGATTTCTTCTTCTACACCCTTTCTTGCAACATATGCACAGGTTTTAGAGGGTACTGCCACCTGCTGGTCAGTAAAAGAACAGCACTTTGCCAAGCGCTGCCGTGTCACACTATAAACGCATGCACAGTGCGCGCGCAGCACGTGCGCTCCAGCTTGCGGACCAAAGCGCGACTATATCCGAGGCTTAAGGCGTAGCAGGCAAGTGGCTGGAGGGCAAGGAGTCAACGGAGACAGTTCAACAGGATAATGCCTTGGTCACGGGATGTCAGGACCACAACCCAAGTAATAGTAGTAGTAGTAGTTTCTTTATTTCAGATGCAATACAAGATCCATATATGTATATAAAAAGAATAAAACATAAAAAAAGATTAAAAAGCTTTCCTATAAAAAAATAAAATAAGAATAAAAGACTAAAAAGCTTTCCTATAGAGGCTCATCCGCCAATGAGTCCCCAAAATAGAAAAATATCTCACAGAGCTTAGTCCAGGGTTGGTCAGTATAGTGATGATGCAGTTTTCAGATGCAGACAATCTACACATGCATCTATACATGAGGTTACGCAGCACCGCTTGGCAGGTAGGCACACCTGCATCTGCAAACATTTTGCTCGCACTGCTCCATCGAGGTACCCTCAGCATCATTCGAAGGCCATCATTATATGCCACAGTTAGTCTATACATACTGCTCTTTTTATAACGTCTCCACAGGTGAGCGGTGTACAAAGGAGTGCAGTAGGCCTTAAAGAGTTGGATCTTAACCGATGATGAGCACATTCCAAACCTACGGATCAGCGTGTTAGCTTGACCATAGAGCATACGACATTGTCTGTAAATGTCTCTATCATCTGACAGGTCTGCAGTCAAATAGTGCCCCAAATATTTATATTCATCACTGACATCCAGCCTGTTGCCCGACAGAAAGAAGTCAGGGAACATCAACTTGGAGTCTTCTCTGCTCCGCACAATCATGATGTTGCTTTTCTTCGCATTATATTTTATATCAAAGTCACTTCCATAGTCAGAGCACACCTGCAGCAGTTCTTGTAAGCCAGCAGAATAGGGACAGAAGATTACTAAATCATCGGCATACATAAGATGGTTGATGACCTTATTTCCCACCCTACAACCTGTTCCACAGTCATTTAAAAGCTTTGACAGGTCATCCATGTAAACATTGAACAAAAAGGGAGACAGGATGCTACCCTGTCTCACACCGTTTGAGACACCGAAGGGGTCCGATACAGAGTTTCCCCATTTAACATACATATGTTGATTAGCAGTTGAGGTGGCTCGGGCATCTGGTTAGGATGCCTCCTGGACGCCTCCCTGGTGAGGTGTTCCGGGCATGTCCCACCGGGAGGAGACCCAGAGGAAGACCCAGGATACGCTGGAGGGACTATGTTTCTCGGCTGGCCTGGGAACGCCTTGGGATTCCCCCAGAGGAGCTGCTCCAAGTGGCTGGGGAGAGGGAAGTCTGGGCCTCCCTACTTAGGCTGCTACCCCCGCGACCCGACCCCGGATAAGCGGAAGAAAATGGATGGATGGATGGATGGATGTTGATTAGCATACCAAAAAACAAGAATCCTCAGCAAACATTTGGGACACCTCTCTTATACTGTAACTTGTAAAACAGCTTTTCATGATTTACATAATCAAAAGCCTTTGAGGCATCAATAAAACACATAAAAATGGAGGTGTGGTGTCTGTTGTATAGATCTAAAATTTCTTTTAAAGCAAAGATGCACAAGTCTGTTCCATGTTTATGTTTAAACCCAAATTGATTGTCAAAGGTCAGCAAAAATCCTTCCAGTTTGTTCAAAATAGCCCTCTCCAGCACCTTATGCCCCTTTTCCACTTGCTCGGCCCAGAGCGGCTCAGTCTGGTCCGGTCTGGTTCAGTTCGGATCGGCTCACATGTAGGTTTGTCTCCATTCACTACTGCGGCCCTTCTGTGGGCGGGGTGTAGAATCTCACTCGTCCTACCACGTGGTGGCGGTAGTGTTACCTCAAGCTATTTACTAGCCACCACTAAACATTAGAAGAAGAACACCCTGCAGGACCTTGTCTCACCACCTGTTGGCGGTAATGTCCCTTGAGCTATTTAATGCTCTAATCTTACTTTATTGCCTTTTCAGCTTGTTTTAAACCCCTGTGTTTTCCATTTTGTTTCTTTATAATAAAGATTATTCTCATATATGCACAAGGATCCTGTTAACATTGCTTAACACATCGATCGCACTGCCCTGTAATCAGTTAAACTATTTTTACAGTAAGGTACAGATTAGGAATTAATTAGGTTTCAATTGGCCCTGTAATATTAAAGGTTAGTATTTCATTAAATTTAAACGGTAATATTTTGTCAGGGATAATTCAAAGTCAAATGCAAATGGATTATTTGGTTTAAACTGTCCCTTAAACATTAAAAGCGTGTTTCCTTAAACGTAAAAACAAAGTATTAATAATTAAATGTTTGTTGATCAGGAAACTCGTTTGGGCATCCAAGAACAGCGTCATCGGGGTTCATGATGACATCTGTGCATCCTTGGAAAAGCTGCTGCACCACGACCCGACATCAGGAAGGATGGATGGATGGATGGGTTGATGTTGACGTCTGTGCATCCTTGGAAAAGCTGCTGCACTACCCATGACACGACATCAGGAAGGATGGATGGATGGATGGATGGATGGCTGTTCAAATCTAATAATCTTTTTTCTTATGATTCTTTAAAGGGCAAATGCAAATGGAAAATTAACTTCCAGTATGTTTTTAAACAAACACTATACTGTAGACACTTAACATTGTAAAATATGTTTAGGAAATTATTGTTCAATGACACCACTTAAGAAAAAAAAGTTTATTATGAAAACTAAGCACAAAAATAAATACTGCATACACCTAAATGATTTTTTTCTCGTTGTTTCATGTGCTTCCTCCAGAAGACAAAAGTTGATCAATTCTGGTG
Organism: Garcialebias charrua; assembly: GCA_038048925.1. Classification (NCBI taxonomy): domain Eukaryota; kingdom Metazoa; phylum Chordata; class Actinopteri; order Cyprinodontiformes; family Rivulidae; genus Garcialebias; species Garcialebias charrua. Next base: position 16,248 of record JBBPBX010058992.1, on the reverse strand, counting down.
TTGACTTCTTCCTTTTAACTGTAAAAAAGGAAAAACATGGTTAACGGTACAGGTAGTCCCCGATTTACGAGCGAGATCCGTTACAACGAGGCGCTCGTAAACCGGAAATCTCGTAATTTGGAACGGTTGCCATGTCGCTCGTAAGTCCGAAATTTCGCTCGTAAATTGGAACGGTTTCGCTAGCGCGACTACAAACACTCTATTTTCATCCAAAAACTGCTTATGAGTGCATAAAAATGATCGGAAACGTGTGTCCATATGCTTAGCTAACTAACTGTGGTGAAAAAACACATGAAAACTCAGTATTTTTTGCGTTTTTTCCAAAAATTCGCCAGCTCGTAAGTCTGGAACCTCGTAGATCAGAGCGCTCGTAATTCGGGGACTACCTGTAATTCAGTCTAGAAACAGTTTTATATGTAGATATATTTTATAAGATATATATACATATATCAAATATATCAGAAACCACAAAGCAGATATTTTTCAAACCAACACAGTGTAATCACTACATGTTTATGTACATACTGTAAGCTGTTGGAGTTATTTGAATTAAAATTCGATTTTTTTATAGACATAAGTGTGTCGACCTAGCTTTTTTTTTTCTTTTTTCTACTAGTATTTAACACATATCTTATATCTCAGAAACCACAAAGCAGATATTTTTCAAACCAACACAGTGTAATCACTACATGTTTATGTGCATACTGTAAGCTGTTGGAGTTATTTGAATTAAAATTCGATTTTTTATAGACATAAGTGTGTCGACCTAGCTTCTTTTTTTCTACTAGTATTTAACACATATCTTATATCTCAGAAACCACAAAGCAGATATTTTTCAAACCAACACAGTGTAATCACAACATGTTTATGTGCATACTGTAAGCTGTTGGAGTTATTTGAATTAAAATTCGATTTTTTACGATTTATTTTCGTAGCACATGTGATAGGTTTGGAAGAAGTCAAAACAAATCTATTTAAATCCAGCAGATTTGACCACAACGTGACATTATTAAGGACTTGTTCACCTGAGGAACCCTCGTGGTATAAAGCCAGCTATGAAATATATTTTTTAAGCTTTTATTTAGCTACATTAAAAGAAAGAACGCCGATCGATAGAAATAAAGCCGGCTCACATGCGCACATGGCGAAACTACTTTTTTGAATCCTGCCGTTTTGACCACTACGTGCATTTATTAAGGAATAGTTCAGCTTAAGACACATCTTTGCTATAGTTTTAAATACAAATAATTGTTTTTACCGTGTTAATCTTGTAAAGTCCTTCCGTGTTTGTTCCCTCGCAGCAGCAGCCACTTCCTCAAACTCCGTGGCAGGAGGCTGGGCTGGAAGTCCGCCTCCTCCCCACTGCTCACTCCCCCATGGCTCGCTCGCTTACAGCCAACCTGGACCCTGCTCTGAGATGGGTCTGGAATGTTGGTGCGGTGCGGCGCACATGTGAGGTGGAAATGCTGTCCAACGCGCGCTTGGCACGCAAATATGACGTCACAATCGACCCGCGCCACCAAGTGGAAAAGGGGCATTAGATAGGGTGCTGGCCAGGGCTATAGGCCTGTAAATATCTCTACTGTTAATTCTACCAGCTCTATCTTTCACAATCGGAACTAAAATGACAGACAGTAATTTGTTAGGTAGAACTCCATGAGTTAAATAGCCCGCAAAACTCATTGCAAGTAGGGGGCATAATTTCCTGCTTGCATATTTCAGATGCTCAGCAGATACCCTGTCTGACCCACTTGACTTGTTGTTATCCAGCGTCATCACAATCTCAGAGATTTCTCTTGGGGACACAACCACATTTTCATTTCCATCAATATGTCCAACCACAAATGAATTACTTTTAACAGCAAGTAACAGAAGAACGTTCTGAGAACGTTATTTTTAGGTTACGGGAACGTTACCTCCTAACGTTGCATGAACGTTAGGGTGTGGAGTTTTCTCGTGGTTCTCAGAACGTTAGGTGTGAACGTTATGCTAGAACTTTCTTAGAACATTCCATAAATTTTATTATTATTATTATTATATGGATTCATACATTTAGTGCAAATTATGAACAATCAAAATAGATTCAAAGTTATTTATTCATCTACTGAACAATGTTTTTAACCTCCCAGAGAGAACAATTGCAAACAAACAAAAGTACACTTGTGTTATAAGAAAGAAAACTCAAATGTTTATTTTTTCCAAACCAAAAATGTGAACTATTCCAAACTACATTGTCCCTTTCTTTAAACTTAAAAGTCCAGCTTGAACATAAATCAAATTAAATATGTGTTTTGCCATGATTTCTAGCTTTCAAATACAAGTACCTGTACAATACTGTCATTGTAATGAGAAATTTAAGTTGGCTAAATAAATCTCCATTGCACAAATGAAATCTTTCAAGTTTTATTAAAAATGTCCACAATTCTTAAATCAAATCCAACAAAAGAAGCTGAATAATAAATTTGTGACCCATCACATCAAATGGGTTTATTTTTCAAAGTGGTTTGCGTAAATTTAGATAGTAAATAAGATGAATGAATAACTTATCAAATGGTTTAAATTAAATATCTGAAATAAAATCTTCACACCAAATATCAAACCATTTTCCTGATTATTAAGACAACACGATGAATTTGTCAGGATGATCTAAGTAAGAAAATGTATTTCTAAAAGTCAGTAATATATATGTTTGCTTGTAGGTCATTTTGACCAAATTTGACTTTAACCCCTGTTTGATGATGTGATGGGTCACATATTCAGTATGAAGTTCTAGTAAAACTAACCCTCTTTCAAAAACAAGGGGCGAGTAATCTGGTGATCCGACATAAATACATTCAGATAATCCTCCTTTTTAAAACATGGAGCGTGAAATCTGGTGATCTAACAAAATACTTTCAGCTAATCCTCCTTTTAAAACATGGAGCGAGAAATCTGGTGATCCAACATGTGTTCACATATAAACAACTTCAGTGTTGTTTCAGAAACAGTTCTCAACCATCATTAGCAAAGCAGATCCATCATAAACATTTCTCAACCATCAGGAGCAATTGGTATCCATCATAAACAGTTTTCAACTATCATTATCAAATCACATCATCAGGAGCAATTGACATCCATCAGAAACATGTTGCAACCATCATGTATGAAAAACCAGTGCCTTAGTGTACAGTCCAGGAACTTTAAAAAGCTAGAAGCAGTCACAAAAAAGCATAGAAAATTCCCTTACTTTGATTGAAGTTGAGGTAGACAGGCTTATTAGGTGGTTCTCATGTTCAAACATGGATCAGATGGAACTGCTTAGCCATTGAGCAATGATTCAACCATGAATGATGGGTACACTGGAGTCCAGGTGTGAGTTCAGGTCAGGTGTGTGGTCTTGATGAGAGCAGGTCTGTCCATCAGGTCAGGTGTGTTTTCCTGTTTTGGCAGCAGTCACTGATGTGGATACATGACAGGGTTAGGCACAAGGTGTTGATGTACATGTGATGGATGGAGAGGAGCTGCAGGAGGTAGTAGGATGGTGAGCAGAGAGCAGAGGACACAGGTCTGCCCAAGAGGTCAGGCGCAGCAGGTGTCTGTTGAAAGAGACACAAACATGAACATGTGAAGTTAAAGCAGGGTCATGACCTGCAATAAAAACAGAAAACACAACAGAAAACAAGTTCAACTCACTGTTAGGCACAAGGTGCTGATGTACAAGTGATGGATGGAGAAGAGCTGCAGGAGGTAGTAGGATGGTGAGGAGAGAGCAGAGGACACAGGTCTGCCCATGAGGTCAGACATAGCAGGTGTTGTCTGTTGAAAGAGACACAAACATGAACATGTGAAGTTAAAGCAGGGTCATGACCTGCAATAAAAACAGAAAACACCGACAGAAAACAAGTTCAACTCACTGTTAGGCACAAGGTGTTGACGCACAGGTGATGATGGAGAGGAGCTGCAGGAGGATGGTGAGGAGAGAGCAGAGGACACAGGTCTGCCCATGACGTCAGGTGCAACAGGTTTTGTCTGTTGAAAGAGACACAAACATGAACATGTGAAGTTAAAGCAGGGTCATGACCTGCAATAAAAACAGAAAACACAGACAGAAAACAAGTTCAACTCACTGTTAGGCACAAGGTGTTGATGTACAGGTGATGGATGGAGAAGAGCTGCAGGAGGTAGTAGGATGGTGAGGAGAGAGCAGAGTTTTGTCCTACATTATATACACTCACCAAGTATCAAGCTTTGTGTTGGCCAAAGGCTTTGACTCCACATCTTTATGAGCCCCCGATTGCCTCCCAGTCAAACTTCAATTGGCCAATAACTCTCTCCCGTAGACGAGCACGGCAAGATCTCCAACCAGCAAGGCTGAGCTGGTAGTCCGTAGAGACTTCACCTTTCGCCTTGGGACTTCTACATCCGGCACAACAGGCACCTGCAAAACACATGGATCTTGTTAACCAAATAATGATTAAACATTTATTTACAGTACAGTATTTGGAAATCTATAGTATATATTCATCTTTGCAATGAATATGCCTAAGCCTATTTTCTATAGCTTTATTGCATACCATCAAGGGGTATCATATCACTTCTCATCTATCATTTATGTGTGCAATCAAAAGATGTAGAAATAAATTGTATTGTAATGATTCCCCAAATGGATCAATAACATACAGTATCCATGCATTCAGTTAATTACCATGTCATCAGGGTCAGACAACACTTGAAAAGAGATGGGTGGAGCAACAAGTGGCTGTACAGCTGGTGTTGAGTGGATGGAAGCAACGCTGAGATCCGATAGCCATATCTTTAGACTTTTTCACAACTGCTGGAAGCTCTGTAAAAGAAAAAGAAAAAACAAGGGGCAAATGAACAAAAATTGTGTGTCACTATACAGTACAGTACAGTAGTGAGACCATTCAAAATTTACATTAGTCATTTGTGCAATGAAGAGCTGAGATATAAAGGAGGAACAGGAAGTAGGAGACTGATCTATAGAATAAATACAACATTCAAACAAGGCATTCTCCATTTCCACATCTGGTTTTAAAAATCAGTGTCTTAATTGCTTTACTCAAACTACTTAGAAATTACCTCTCAAGGCTAGGTTCTGAGTCCGATCCAGTTGTGTCAGATGGGAGGGGTTGGATTGAAGAGCTGAGAGCAGAGAGGCACAGCTGATCTCTGACAACCTGCAGAGTCTGAATCAAAGAGAACATGTGAGCTGAAGTCAATACAGTAGTCTGCAGCTTCCAACAGGATGGAGGAGAAGAGAAGATGGACGAGAGCTCACTCTGAAGAGTTCACAAACACCTCTCCTTTCCTCCTGTCACATCAATCAAGTGATGCAGCACATGCAGAGAGCTGCTGTCACTTGTGGCAGTAACATGAAGAAAAGTGAGCGAGACATTTTCTTCTAAACAACATCACTTCATCATTCTCCTTTCTGGCAGCAGTAAAGAGAAGCAGGTGAAGTGTGAGAAAATAAATCAACATCAAGTTATAAAGTTGTATTTTCTTCTTTACTTCTTAAATGCTGACATAAGTGGAGCTCAGGAACTGTTTGGTTCCTCCTCATGCATGTCATGTTGTGGAATGATGAGAATCAAACTCTTGAACTCTTGAGACTTGCAACAAAGGACTGGGAGCAGAGCAGCTGCACATGTTCAGGTTGTGCAGCTGCTCTTGGAGACTGAGAACATGTGAGAACCTTTAGTTTCTGTTCTACATGCATCACTTTGATGCTTCCATCAACTTAGAGACAAATAAAGAGGATTCAAACCTAAAGATTCACATCAACAAGGGACAAACACCTCTGCTGTGTTACTATGAACTGTTTAGCACCACCACCACCAAAGTCTGGCACTCATATTAGCCTGCCTTTGTGTCTGTTAGTAAAATATCTCATGTACCAGTAAATCTTTAATGAAACTCTCAGAAAGTAATTGACTTTCAAGACCTCTCAAGACTATGTGAATGAGATATCACAGTCTTCCTTCAGCCTCTTGTTTAAGCAGCTACAAAAACAGTAATGTTGCAGAAATACGTATTTAAAGTAAATTAGTATTTCAGCCTGGCTGCGGTTATTGTTCTGCTGGCTAGTGAGCGCATGTGTGTTAACGGACATGCAACGCAAACAGCGCGAGGATGCGGGGCCTTGTCTCTTTGAAAAACCATCCAGGAACTAAGCCAAAAAATAAAAATAACTCGTAGCATATATGGCTTATTTAAACGCTAGAATAACCTAACCTGCAGTGTTTTACTTGCCTCAAATTATCTGCCTCAGCAGCACACACACCCGTTTTAGCTCGTTGTTAGCTTAGCTTTTAGCAACAGCAGGTTTTGTTCATTCAAGTGAACAGAGCTAAAACAGCTAGCAAATAAAGAAAACAGAACCGATTACCTTCAACTTCCAACTGAATGTCCAGTCGTCGTCCAGAGTCAGACCAGTCGACGTCTAATAAAAAGCAAGTTTTACGAGCGCTGAGTCCGAGACAACAAGAGCTTCTTGTCCAACAGATGAAAAGGAAATAGCTACATTTGAACGAAGCGCGCGAAGCAAGAGGCGTTGATTGGTTGGATATGATCACATGCTACTTCCCCCGATAAACAAGAGTGGCGTTGATTGGTTAGGACAAAGTTCACATGCAACCTGACAAGCAAGAGTGGCGTTGATTGGTTGGGACGTACATGATCACGTTCTACCCCCAATCCAATCATAACGCATGAAGACCACAAACAGAAAAATGGCAGAAAGCAAACAACTTCACGTTTCACGCCTGGAGTAACGCAGAATAAAATTGAATAATGATAATAATAATGATGATAATAATAATACCCTGATGCATGCTCAATAATAATAATAATATACTATATATATATATTTATTCTCTTAAAGAAGCACGCTCCAAATATTATTCTAACATCATCAACACCTGCCCTGGAAACTCTAAACAGCTCTTCTCCACAATAACTCGTCTGCTTAATCCCATTAAACAAACTCTTGAGGACTCTGCTCAAAAATGCGAGCTGTTTCTTTCATCTTTTAAAACCAAAATTGACACTATCAGATCTCAGCTCCACAACCTCCCTGTTCTCAGTGTGCCATCTACCCGTCTGCATTCTGGGACCCTTAACAGCTTTGACGAAGTTGTTCAGAGTGAGGTGGAGGCCATCATCAAGAAAATGAAGCCTTCATCCTGCGCCCTGGATCCTTTCCCCTCGTCTCTCATAAAATCCAATCACTCTGCAATAGGCCCACTTATCACTCAAATAATAAATCAGTCTCTTCAATCTGGTCATGTTCCACTGCCTCTAAAAACTGCCATCATTAGGCCTCTTCTGAAAAAATCTAATTTGGATCCAGACATTTTTTCTAATTACCGCCCAATTTCACACCTCCCTTTTCTGTCTAAAGTGCTGGAAAAAGCAGTTGCTGCTCAGCTGCAGGATCACTTACAACAACACTCCCTGTATGAGAAGTTCCAGTCTGGATTCAGGGCAGCTCACAGTACTGAGACTGCACTGCTGAGGGTTACTAATGATGTCCTCTTGGCTGCTGACACTGGTTCTCCCTCCATCCTTGTCCTCCTTGACCTCACTGCAGCCTTCGACACTGTGGACCATAGTATCCTCCTCCACCGTCTTCATGTGGAGGTCGGTCTCTGTGACACCGTCCTGGACTGGTTTAAATCTTTCCTCTCCAATAGGCTGGAATGTGTTAGTCTTGGCAACGCCACGTCCCAGACAGTCTCTGTCTCCTGTGGTGTCCCTCAGGGGTCGGTTCTGGGGCCCCTGTTGTTTTCCCTTTACATGCTGCCTTTAGGTCAAATTATTAATCAGTTCAACATTTCTTTTCACTGTTATGCCGACGATACACAGCTTTACATCAGGACTGGAGCATCCTCATCTTCCACCTTGTCATCTCCATCTTCACTCACTGCCCTCTCTGCCTGCCTGGAGGCAATTAGGGCATGGATGAATCAGAACTTTCTTCAATTAAACTGCTCCAAGACCGAGGCCATACTGATTGGCACCCCTCACCAGGTACAGACATCTACTATAACAACACTTTCCTTTTCTGGACAAGACATCCCCCTCTCCACCTCTGTTACTAATCTTGGAATAAAAATGGACTCCAATCTTACATTTGAAAATCACATTAAGCTTCTGTTTAAAACTTGCTTCTTCCATCTTCGAAACATCTCTAGACTTCGCCCATCCCTAACTTTTTCCGATGCTGAGAAGCTCGTCCATGCTTTTGTCTCCTCCAGGCTCGACTACTGCAACTCCCTGTTTATTGGAATCCCTGGCAAAAACCTTCAGAAACTTCAATATATTCAAAACAGTGCAGCAAGGATCTTGTTGCGAGTTCGTAAATTTGAACATATTACGCCCATTCTTCATAACCTTCATTGGCTTCCTGTCGCCTACAGAATTCAGTACAAAACTGCTCTCATTACACATCAATGCTTACATGGAGCTTCACCAGATTATCTGAAGGATATTCTTATTCCACACTCATCCACCCGGTCGCTGCGGTCACAGAACAGTAATCTCCTTCACATTCCGAGAACCAAATTAAGGACCATGGGAGACCGGGCTTTCAGTGTGGCTGCCCCCCGCCTGTGGAACTCTCTTCCTGACTGTCTGAGGGTCCCACAGTCTGTGGTTGACTTTAAGAGCGGCTTGAAGACCTTTCTTTTCAACCGAGCATACTCTGCCTCCTCATGATTCTACTTTTGATCTTAGTTGATACTGTTATTGATTTTACTTGTTTTATTACTTGTTTATTGACATTTAATTTCTGTTGCACCTTGTAGCACTTTGAGATTTTCATTAATGAAAAGTGCGTTATAAATTGAATTCATTATTATTATTATTATTATTATTATATATATATATATATATATATATATATATATATATATATATATATATATATAAAAAACAGCTCGAGCTGTTTCAAAAAACTGACAAAACGTTTAAAACAGAAGTACTAAAAATAAACCAGTGTGAAAATACTTTGTGTAAAGAAACTGGCAGGTGGCAAAGGGAACGTTTGTTTAACGTTATAATAACGTTAGGTTAGAACGTTATATCTAGGTTTGTTCAAACGTTAGTCAAAACCTTCAAAGAACGTTTTAAGAACGTTGTGATCTAACAGAACCATGTAAGAACCATACCAGAATGTTAGTTTAACGTTCCCTGTTACTTGGGAAGGAGCTCGAGCAGGAGGACAGTAATGCTAATGCTACGTCCAGACCGAACGCTTTTTGAGCGGCCAAATAGCGCGAAACGCCTCAAGCTGGACGCACGGGACCCAGTGGTGTTCAGACCGGAACGAGAAGCAGCGGCGGCGGGGGGGAGGAGTTAGCAGAGCTTAACTTGCTAAACGTGAAAAGTTCACAATTCAAAACTTACCCGATATCCCGACTTCCTCATTGGCACTCCGCCAGGCAAGGTCCTTTTTATTTCTCCTCCATACTTTAACACGACTTCGCGGGTTATTTCCGTGTCTCACAAACAATACGTCACACAGTTGCGCAACACCCGTCCCCTCGTTACCGCGTCACATAGCTGACTCCCCTCTCTCTCCTCCCCGACTCTCCCTGATTGGTTGACAGACGCGTTGAACGGCGAAATCTTCGGCATGTTCAAGGCGAGCTGTGGAGGCTGCTGCGGGCTCACGTGCACGGAAAATGCTCAAATGCCACTTCCAAAACGCTCAACACGCACGTGACGCGACGCGCGACCCCTGGAGGTGCCTGGAGGCGCGTCCCCCATTGACTTTGCATGTAAACCGGATGCTCCTGCAGCTCGAAACGCGTTCGGTGTGGACGTACCATAAGAGCACAAAGGTAAGTTATTTACTGTCTCATAGTACACAATAAGGCCAGAAGTATAAATACTGGTTGGCATCTTAATTGGGAGTGGTGGCACAGAGAAGGTGGGCCAGTGATCGAAAGATCGCCAGTTCAACTCCCAGTACCAACAACATCAAAATGTGGGTGGGATAGGTGAAGCAGTCACACCTGCCTCCACCTTCATTTGCCCCACTCTGGGCCTTTGAACAAGGCTCTTAACCACCACCATCTGCTCCCCCTCACTCACACTCCAGATAGCAGCTCTCTGCTCCGCTGTGGTAGCTCTGTGGTCTATGGTTGCTTGAACAAGGCTCTTAACCACCACCATCTGCTCCCCCTCACTCACACTCCAGATAGCAGCTCTCTGCTCCGCTGTGGTAGCTCTGTGGTCTATGGTTGCGTCAGGAATGGCATCCAATGTAAAAATAATTCTCAAGTCTTCGTGCAACTTAGTTTGCTGTGGCAACCCCCGAAGAAGGGAGTGGAGAGCTGAGCTCATCTGCAGTCTTAAGTTGTCCTGGGTCCTCTTCAGGAGAATGGGTCGCAAGTGTTGGTAGTTAGGCACCATCTTGGAATTCAGAGGCTACAGAAGGCTGAACTCTTACAATTTCATGATGGGAAACCACTGTGATGGAACTTAAAAAATGAAAAATAGGTTTTACTCTTTGCGAAAAACAGAAGGAAAAGTCTTGCTTGGTGCAAAGTATCAGCTTGCTAAGCTTGAAGTTTAAAAAAGGTATTTATTGACCTTCACGTAACAGAGCACTCCTTTCTGTCAGACTTGGATTGTGCGTTTACCTTCTTCAGTTCTGGGAAATGATGAGAACCAGGAGGTTTCAGGGCAGATGGAGCCCCACAGAGGAGATGTCTTTTGGGATGGATCCTAAGCAGCACCCTGCTGAGTTCAGAGATCAAAGCAAAACCAATTACAACTAAACTTTCACCTCTGTCTTCAAGTCCTGTACCGCATACTGGCTTGTCAATACCAGTTCAGAAAAGTACAGTATGTGAGTAATCTGCACAGAGTGCCTTCATTTGTTTACTGAGGAACAAACAAGCTCATTTATCTTAGAGTCAAGCTCACAAACTGAAACTGTGCATTTTCTCTTAATAGTGTGAGTCAAAATCATTAACCTGCATTTATTTGTGGGCACAAATGCAACTCTTTTATTCATTACTTAACATTTAACCCTCTTTCCTCTTCTTTTCCTTTTAGGAAATGTATTTTCATTCATTAGCTATGCTACATCCAGCAGCATGAATACAAACAGATTTCCCCTCATATTAGGTGCAAGCTTTTGTCAAAAGCAATCATGGATTAAATAGACGGAGCCTCTCATTGCTCAGCATATTGAAGTGGGTCGTGTCCATAAAGGTCAAGTGCTTCTGTGAAATCAACCGAGGTGCCACAAAGTTATCTATCAAACAAGACATGGATGTGATATGGGAGCTTAATGAATCTAAGCCAGACATCATCACAGGGCTTTATTTGTTTTAGATGGGAGATGCATGTCTGTTGGTGTTTTTAGTGTGTTTTTCTCCCCATAGACTACACCTGGACCAGTCATTTTCTTTATCTGTATTGCTTTCCTGTCCTCATTTTCCAGCTGTTGGAAGCAGTTGACTGTCTTTACTGAGCCCAGTTCTGCTGGATGCTTTTTTTTTTTTTCCTGTTGAAAGGAGTCTTTCCTTTCTACTGTCACCTGTATGCTTGCTCAGAATGGGAGGTTGTGGCGAAGTGAAGATTTGACACAATCTGCTGGCTTCCATAGAAAGATAACTGTTTACTAGTTTGCATTTTATAATTGAAGGGAATGCTTTTGTACAATGCCCTACTACTACTTACTTTGTTGTAAATTGGCGATATATAAATAACCTACATTAAATAGAAAATCTCCCAAGTATATGTATGCTTGTGTGTGGTTTATCTTTTGTCATTTAATTTTTGGCAGTCTTGATTTTTATGCTTGTGTGTGGTTTATCTTTTGTCATTTAATTTTTGGCAGTCTTGATTTTTATGATGGTGTAATATTTATTTTGTTTGTTGTATATATTTTTATTTCAAACGTGTGCCAGACACACAACAGACAAACAAAAAAATGACCTGAACCATGAGCAAAGTAAAGTAAGATACTTTTTTTGTATGAAATGTGGTGTGAGGAGATATGTTGCTGTCAACATTCAGGCAAGTTATTACCCAGGGAGCACAACGACACGAACATTGCATCAGATTTCTGGTGAGAAATCACACAAATGTATTTTTTATTTGTTCAGTGAGAAGACAGTTGACAAACAAGCACTATTACCCTATTAGCCTGGAGTGCAAAACTGTTGACACCTGAGTCAAACATTATGGTGCAGATGGTCTTATGTGAATTTGAGTGCATGATCATCAACAAGGTCCCTAAGGTTTGTTAACATGAACACAGAGAAGCAGGTCTGTGTGAACAAACTCCTATTTTTATATTACTGTTAAAAATTCATAAAATGTTTGATAAATCAGAAGGTTTTTACACTATTGCAAAGAAGATATTTGTGTCTGCTGTACATTTTTCTCTACTTTGTTGATTACTAATACTGCAAAGAGAAAAGGTTTTACTTATGTCCCTGGAAGATTTATTGAAGGTTAAGGATAAGAAATACCAAAACAAGGAAAGACCAGTTGTGTTTGGCTGTGATTCAATGGTGTTTCATAATCAGAGTGTAATAATTCAATGAATATACTATTTTTGTGCAACTTTTGTTAAGGATTTATATATTTTTAACTTTATACTTTACTTTTTTATGTTGTTTTAAATACAAATGAGTGAGACAGACAAAAAATGTGTAAGATAATATTTTGGCGCAGAACTCTGACAATTTTCAAAGTTCACCATGAACAGGAATAAATAATGGGGAAAAAAAGAAACTCATTTGATGAAATAGATTACAGTATATCAAAACCAAACAGATACAACAACAACAAAAAAACATAAAAACCATAAAACAAGTGTTGAATGTCTTTCATTTTTGCTGCTATTTCATTATTTTGCTTTATGTTGTTTTTATTGTTTATTTTATTATAACCCATGCATGGCAGCAAGTATGTATGAGTTTGCTTGTGCAAGTGTGTGCATGTTTTTGTTTCTGTTAGCAATATAATTACACAATCTCTCAAAGTATTTAGTGAAAGTAGCTCTACAACAAAGTAAGTATCTGAGTCAATCCAATTCAAGAGTGAAGCCACAGCTAATTGTCCTTAGCGTACACAAACATGTACGCATGGACCGAGCGCCGCGAGAGAGCCGAGAGCCGTGAACGCCACCTGGGGCTTTGAGCTGGACCGAGCGCCGCGAGAGAGCCGAGAGCCGTGAACGCCACCTGGGGCTTTGAGCTGGACCGAGCGCCGCGAGAGAGCCGAGAGCCGTGAACGCCACCTGGGGCTTTGAGCTGGACCGAGCGCCGCGAGAGAGCCGAGAGCCGTGAACGCCACCTGGGGCTTTGAGCTGGACCGAGCGCCGCGAGAGAGCCGAGAGCCGTGAACGCCACCTGGGGCTTTGAGCTGGACCGAGCGCCGCGAGAGAGCCGAGAGCCGTGAACGCCACCTGGGGCTTTGAGCTGGACCGAGCGCCGCGAGAGAGCCGAGAGCCGTGAACGCCACCTGGGGCTTTGAGCTGGACCGAGCGCCGCGAGCGAGCCGAGAGCCGTGAACGCCACCTGGGGCTTCGAGCTGGGCCGAGCGCCGTGGGCGAGCCAGGGGACCACCGCCTGGGACCGGGCTGGTGTCGGAGCTGCGCCTGAAGATATTAGCTGTGCTAACTGGGCTACATCGGATCTAGTGAAGAAGTTTAGGCTGCGAGCTGCGCCGGGCACCGTGCGCGAACTGGAGGACCGCCGCCAGGAGCCACGAGCTGTGCTAACTGGGCTAACACCGGAGCTGCTGCGACTGTAGGAGGCCCAACACCGTGTGCAAACCGGAGCCATCCTCTTCGGATAACAGATCTGATTGCTGCAGACTGCTGAGACCGTGAGTTCTGAACTAACCGCTGATCTGGGCACTGGGCCACAGCCACCATCGTTAGGCCTGTGAGCCTTGTGGAAGGGCCACGTGGTTCAGTAAACAAACCATCAACCAGAGACCTGCTACCACTAGACTACAAACTCTGTAAGTATGATGAGAAATAAAGGACAAAAGAAACCAGAGTCGGAGGGAAACAACTCAACAGAAATGCAAGACTTTAAAAAATCACTAAACTATATAAGTGAAGAACTATCAAAATTATCAGCAAAAATTGATTCACAGGCCGGTCTGGTTGATGAAATAAGACAACTGAAAGAACTGATAATCAGCAAAGACAATAAGTCAGAGTCAGAGAGTCTTTATTGTCATTTGCACCGCATGTGGTACATGTGATGAAAACGAGATTATGTACACGGGGTCCCAGTTACATCCAACAACAAATGCAAGAGAAAAACAGTAATAACAACTAGAATTAACTAAGAGAAACATCAACTAGTAATACACTAAGCCCTAAAGTGGTGGAAAAACATCATTATAAACAGCAGCACGAACATGAGTCTGTATGAGCAGATGGTCACAGATGAACACAGCAACAAGAAAACAGATCAGCATCAGCATGATGTGATATTTTGCAGTGTTTATTCTTATTATTTATTTATTCATGAGTCTAACAGCCTCAGGGTAGAAGCTGTTCCTCAGTCTAGTGGTTCTACATTTGATGCTCCTCAACCTCCGTCCTGAGGGGAGTGGGGCAAAGAGTGAGTGTGCTGGGTGAGTGAGGTCTTTCATGATGCAGGTGGCTCTTTTCCTGCATCTGGAGGTGTAAATGTCTGTGATGGTGGGGAGACTGACTCCAACAGACTTCTGTGCAGCCTTCACCACTCTCTGTAGAGCTTTCCTCTCTGCAACTGTGCAGCCTCCATGCCACACGTTGATGCTGGAGCACAGGATGCTCTCCACTGCACACCTGTAGAAGGAGGTGAGAACTGGGCTGCTCAGACCAGCTCGTCTCAGCCGTCTGAGGAAGTAGAGTCTCTGATGACCTTTCTTGATCAGGCTGGTGGTGTTGTTGCTCCAGCTGAGGTTATCATTCAAGTGTACACCCAGGTATTTGTAGCTGGAGACCACCTCCACCGCAGAGCCACCGCTATCCAAAATAGCTGAACTGGAAAAAAAAAATAGATGACATGGAACAATACACAAAAAAAAGCAAGGTGGTGATCACAGGACTTGATGTTAGTAAGTGTCGGACATTTAAACAAGCTCTCACTGACATTGGTCCAACTGAGGATGCACCACAGGAAGAACTAGAGACTCTGGAGGAGCATGTAGTTAAATTTTTATGGGACAATTACTATGACATAAAATATGAGGACATTTCGTTCTGTTACACCCTGCCCAGTAAATCACCAATTTCCAAACCGTCGGTAGTCGTCGAGTTCGTTAGCAGGAAGTTTAGAAACTACGTAATTAGTCAATCAAAGCTACTGAAGGGAACAAAAGTTTACATAAATGAACATCTAACAAAAAAAAT
Organism: Garcialebias charrua; assembly: GCA_038048925.1. Classification (NCBI taxonomy): domain Eukaryota; kingdom Metazoa; phylum Chordata; class Actinopteri; order Cyprinodontiformes; family Rivulidae; genus Garcialebias; species Garcialebias charrua. The sequence continues at coordinate 863 of JBBPBX010058992.1, read as the reverse complement.
GGAAAAATTGCAAAGGAAGCAAGGTGGCTAAAAAACCAAAACAAAATAGCATCAACATGGACAAGAAATGGAAACATCTTTATCAAAACACATGAAGGGGCTAACCCTAAAATGATAAAAGAACTGAAGGATCTAGACGAGCTCAGGAGAGGACAAATTACAAATCAATGAAACAACTTACACACAAAATGGACATAATATACAGTGAAATGAACAAATACATTAAAACATGACAACATACGAAGACTCAGAACCTAAAATATATAATGTTAATGATGTTATTGATGCTAACTTTTTTCCAGTAATAAAAGATAGCGAATACTACAATGAAGAGCAATTTAATGACATCAATATAACAAATGGAGTTCTCTCTATTATTCACTTTAACAGCAGAAGTATAAATGCAAATATATCCAAAATAACAGATTACTTAAAACAGTTAAATAGAACTTTTACGATAATAGCACTGTCAGAGACATGGCTCAATGATGATAACACAAGTAATATTCACATCGAAGGGTATGAATTATTTCACATGAACAGAAATAATAAAAGAGGTGGTGGAGTCGCTCTATATGTTAAGAATGAAATAAAATGTAAATTAAATAATGAAATGTCAATAATAGTTGATAATATTATGGAAATGATAACAATAGAAATAATAAACAAAAATGATAAAAACATAATAATAAGTTGTGTATATAGATCACCAGGATCAAATATAGAAATATTCACTGATAAAATCTTGGAGCTATTGGAGAAGAGTTTTAATAAAAAAGTTTTTTTGTGTGGAGACTTTAACATTGATATGGGAAATAAAACAGATTCAAATAACATCAGTATATTTATAAACTCTATGTACA
>JBBPBX010058991.1:0-21922 GCA_038048925.1 Garcialebias charrua | reverse complement strand
TATATATATATAATTATTTATTTGTCTGTGATGGACTGGAGACCTGTCCAGGTGTCCCCCGCCTCTTGCACAGTGATGGCTGGACATGGACATCAGTGACCCCCGTGACTCTTAAAGGAAGAAGTGGGTAAAGATGATGGATGGATGAATTATTTGTTCCTAGATTTTTATTTTTATTTTATTGTTTTAGAGAAGTCCAGGCAACTAAGCTAACCTACTACTGGTAATTTAAGTTACAGAATTTAATGCATTCCTGTATAATTTGTTCCTATTTTTTGTATAAATATCAACTGATGCAAAAAATTTAACAGTACAGAACCTAAAATTATTGTAAAATAAATGTTCCATTTGTTTACATTGTCGTTTGTTCTTTTCAGCTTGTCAGTTACAAAACTGAAACTAAATTTATGACCATTTTAATAGAAAAATCGTTTATGAACCAAAAATCGTTTCTGAATCAAAAAATCGATTTTGAATCGAATTGTGACACCAAAAATCGGAATCATTTAGATTCTCCAGACACTGAGAGATTCGCACCCCTACAAAGGAGAAAAGCTTGTGTGCTGGAATGGTCAAATGGTAACGGAGAAGAAAATATAAACAGCATCCATCCATTATCTTTTATTCTCTTCCCCCTTTTCTGGTCGTGGGGGTTGCTGGTGCCCATACCCAGCAGTCACTGTGTGAGAGGCGGGAGACACCCTGGACAGGTCTCCAGTCCATCACAGGGACACATGGAGACAAACGAGACAAGCAACCATTCACTCTCTCACCTAGGGACAATTTAGAGTTACCAATCATCCTAACATGTATGATTTTGGTCTGTGGGAGGAAACCGGAGTATCCGGAGAAAACCCACGCATGCACAGAAAGAACATGCAAGCTTCACCCAGAGGGGTCCTAGGCTGGGATTTGAACCGGCAACCTTCTCGCTGAGAGGCAACAGCTCTACCAACTGAGCCACCATGCCGCCCCAATTTAAACCATGAATTTTTAAAAACACCAGTCTATTAAAATAATGTTTGAAGAACTACTGGTTTTATTTTGTGTCTTCAGGTGGACTCCATCTTGAGGGGAGACTACCGGACCCCGGTGGGGTCTCTGGTGTCCAAACGTCTATGTCTGGTCTGTGGAGACTTTGCCTCTGGTTATCATTACGGCGTGGCGTCCTGTGAAGCCTGCAAGGCCTTCTTCAAGAGGACCATACAGGGTGAGGGCAGCTGCAAGAAACCTCCCAACTCTGATCTGTTGTACGGTTAACTCGTGTAATTACACAATTACCTCAGGGCACTTTGTGGGAAAAAAAGTTAACAAGTTAAACTAAGTTACTGTAAAAATAATTTTCACAAGTGTTATATTCTGTATGGAGTTTACATGTTCTTTATATTGTGTGGTTTTCTCCAAATATTTAGGTTTTCTCCCACAAATCAACAACATTCATGTTAAATACTGTATACTGTATATGACATTCCAAATGAGGGCACTGATTGTAGTGTAAAGTACTTTGAGTGTCTTGATAAGATAGAAAAGTGCTATATACGGTAAGTACAGTCCATTTACCATTCCAAATTGGCTCTACTTAAGGAGACTACTTTTTTAGCCCCCATCATTTGTTGCTTTTGTCACAGGAAAACACTGTACAGACACATTTTAACTACATTATATATTTTTAATTTTTAATTTAAAATCCTGTCTTTATTTAGAGATTTTCTAGTTATAAGTTAAGGTAAATGGACTGTACTTATATAGCGCATTTCTATCTTATCAAGACACTCAAAGCTCTTTACAACACAATATGTGCCTCATTTACCCATTCATACAATCTACAAGATCTGTACAAAGAATAATCAGTGCTTTATCACATTCATACACAGATGGGACACACATCGGAGGCAATGTTCAGTGTCTTGCCCAGGGACAGTTCAACATGTGACTGCTAGTGGAATTGAACCCCCAACTCTCACATTGGAGGACGACTGATCTTATCACTCAGCCACAGCTGCCTAATATGAGTACTTGGGCCCAGTCCACAGTACTGTGTAGTTTTGAAACAAATTTCTGCTGAATTTTCTCCGTCCTGAATTGTTGTGAATTGGTGCTACTTAAATTTACCATGTCTGATTAAAAATGTTGAAATAGTTTCTTAAAGATAGACAAAAAATATCCATCTTCCGCTTGTTCCAAAGTCAGTTCTTGAGAGTAGCAGCTTGAGCAGGGATGTCCAGACTTTACCCCAGCCAAGGCGTTCTCAGGCCAGCCGAGAGACAGTCTCTCCAGCGTGTCCTGAGTCTTCCCCGGTGTTTTCTACCAGTTGGATATGCTCGGAAATCCTCCCTAGGGAAGCGTCCAGGGAGTGTCCTTACCAGATGTCCGAACCACATCAACCAAGTCCTCTCGGTGTGTGTGGAGGAGTTGTGGCTCAACTCGAGTCTCTCCCAGATAACTGCACTTCTTGCCTTACCGCTAAAGGAGAGTCCAGCTACCCTGCCAATATTTCAAGCATGGACTTGTGAAAGTCAAGAAAACTCTTTTTGAATGACTGAATCCTAAATTTACATATCCAAACCCTTCCACCCCCTGACTGCACCAAGAAATTCTGTCCATAAAGTTTTTTAACAAAATAAGTGACAATGGACAGCCCTGGTGGAATCTGACTATTGAGTCTGGTTACTGCCGGCGATGAGAAAAATTCATGCATGTTTGTATAGGGACTGAAAGGCCTGTAGCAGCGAACCCCAGTCCCATTTTCATGGAGCACTTCCCACAGTGTACTTCAGGGAATAAAGGAATTTGCCTTTTCCTAGTCAAAACACTTGTAGACAGGTTGGGAAAACTCCCAGGCCTCCTTATGGACCCTACTGAGGGTAAAGAGGTGACCCAGTGTTTCACGACCAGGACGAAATCAGAGTTGTTCTTCCTGAATCCAAGGTTCGACTATCAACCGGACTCTTCTCCAGCACCTTGATTAGACCTTATTGAAGCTGAGGAGAGTGATGCTCTTGTAACACACCTTCTGGTCTGCATTCTTAAGAGGAAACCACTACCTAAATCTTTTAATCCAGTTAGCAACCTCAGCCCTAATTATAAACAGACCCACCCCAAAGTCCAAGACTCAGCTTCCTCCAAGGAAGACTTGCTGGAGGGATTGGGGTTCTCGAAGTATTCCTTCCATTGTCCAACAACATGGTTGAGATATACAGCACCCCACTTCCAGTATACAATTATGTGGGTGAAGTGCTGCTTTCCCCATCTCAGGGGCCTGACAGTTTGCCAGAGGTTCTCTTCTTGTAGCCGATCAAAAGTTTCTATCTCACTCAACTCCCACATTCAAGCTTAAGCAACAGCCAGGGCTGCAGCTTGCATGGCCCGCAGTTAACCCTCAGCTGCTTCGGGAGTCCCACAAGTGATCAAGGCCTTATAAAACATCTTTAGCTTGACACCCAAGGTGTCCACAACTGGATTCGATGATGGCTGCAACAGAAGGCACAAACAACCTTGCAACCACAACTCTGGGCAGCTGCCTTGAAAATGGAGGCATGGAACAGGGCCCCCCTTACACTCGATGTCCCCCACGTCTGCTGGGATGGGGTTGAAGCTCTGTTGAAGAAGGGAGTTGAAGATCATTCCTACAGGACACCCATTCATTTGAACATTGTGTTTGTCATGGAAAAGAACACAACTATTACAGAAGTCTAACAGCAGAACACCACTTAGGTTCAGATCAGAGACCATTCCTCCCAGTCACGCACTTCCAGGTTACGCCATTGTGGGAATAGAGGTCTCTCAGCAGAAGATGGAGTACCAGCAGGAGCGCCTTTCAGTACCTAATACAACAGTTAGTCTGTCCTCCCAATGCGAAGGCGTACGGAAACCACTCTCTCATCTACCAGTGAAAACTCCAGCGTACAGGCACCAAACCAAGGTGCTGTAAGTAGACCCACACCAGCCTGGTGCCTCTCACCATGGACAACTAAACGATGGGCATCATGCTCCTTGTATTCTTCTGTCCATACGTGAATTTCAGAGTTTCTGTTACAAGAAGTTAAGCAGGAAACATTTATCAGTATAAAAACGTATCCAGGGTAGAATATTCATAATTTGACTATTTTAACAAAAAAAATTGGTGTCTTTTACAGTTACGTAGATTTTGTCCATGCTGCAAAATTTAACTTTTGATCTGATAGCTCTTATGAGTTATTTGTCAATATCACAGAAAGTTTAATTATTACTGAGAAATCAATTTATAACCAAATATTTATTATTTAAATAAAAAGTCAAATAAGTATGCAAAATAAATAAATAATTAAAACTAGAAATGACATAAACTACTGTATAGACAACATACACACAAAAAAAATCAAGTAATCCATTCAAACCATGATAAATTTATGGTTAGACAAAATAAGTGATATGAGTCTGTGGAGTCAGGAAGTGTTCAGTCGTGTAACTCAGAAGAAGTGCATTCATAATCAGAGCAGATTCATGTGTGGCGCCTGTAACATTGATTTGTGTGAGAAGTCATTAGTCCACAACATCAGCTGCTTGTTTCTCTCTTCAGCTGGATTCAGACTCAACATCAGGCTGGAAAACAGCTCGTCAATCTCCTCTTAACCCTGCGGTGTAAACCAGATCAATAACCGTGTCATTAACCGGAGCGCTGAGAGGAGACGCCATAGATTTCTGTGTGAAAACACCGGATAATAATAATAATCCATCCATCCATCCATTTTCTTCCGCTTATCCGGGGTCGGGTCGTGGGGGTAGCAGCTAAGTAGGGAGGCCCAGACTTCCCTCTCCCCAGCCACATGGAGCAGCTCCTCTGGGGGAATCCCAAGGCGTTCCCAGGCCAGCCGAGAAACATAGTCCCTCCAGCGTGTCCTGGGTCTTCCTCTGGGCCTCCTCCCGGTGGGACATGCCCGGAACACCTCCCCAGGGAGGCGTCCAGGAGGCATCCTAACCAGATGCCCGAGCCACCTCAACTGGCTCCTCTCGATGTGGAGAAGCAGCGGCTCTACTCCGAGTCCCTCCCGGATGACTGAGCTTCTCACCCTATCTCTAAGGGAGAGTCCAGACACCCTGCGGAGAAAACTCATTTCAGCCGCTTGTATCCGAGATCTCGTTCTTTCGGTCACAACCCAAAGCTCATGACCATAGATGAGGGTGGGAACGTAGATCGATCGGTAAATTGAGAGCTTTGCCTTTTGACTCAGCTCTCTCTTCACCACGACAGACCGGTACAGCGCCCGCTTCACTGCGGACGCTGCACCTATCCGCCTATCGATCTCACGCTCCAGTTTTCCCTGAAGACCCCTTATGATGAGTAAAATAAATGGACAAAATGTTCCCTCGCCCGGACGCGGGTCACCGGGGCCCCACTCTGGAGCCAGGCCCGGAGGTGGGGCACGTTGGCGAGCGCCTGGTGGCCGGGCTTTCACCCATGGAGCTCGGCCGGGCACAGCCCGAAGAGGAGACGTGGGTCCCCCTTCCCATGGGCTCACCACCTATGGGAGGGGCCAAAGGGGTCGGGTGCAATGTGGGATGGGTGGTGGCCGAGGGCGGGGACCCTGGCGGTCTGATCCTCGGCTACAGAAGCTGGCCATTGGGACATGGAATGTCACCTCTCTGGTGGGGAAGGAGCCTGAGCTAGTGTGTGAGGTTGAGAGGTTCCGGCTAGAAATAGTCGGACTCACCTCAACACATGGCTCTGGCTCTGGAACCAGTTTCCTTGAGAGGGGTTGGACACTCTTCTACTCTGGAGTTGCCCCTGGTGAGAGGCGCCGAGCAGGAGTGGGCATACTTGTTGCCCCCCATCTTGGTGCCTGTACGTTGGGGTTCACCCCGGTGAACGAGAGGGTAGCCTCCCTTCGCCTACGTGTGGGGGGACGGGCTCTGACTGTTGTTTGTGCCTATGCGCCAAACGGCAGCGCAGATTACCCACCCTTTTTGGAGTCCTTGGAGGGGGTATTGGAGAGTGCGCCTCCTGGGGACTCCCTTGTTCTGCTGGGGGACTTCAACAGTTTCTCGATTTAAAGCCACAGTTCTAGCTATAGTCTTAGATTTCATGTTTACTGCCACGTCAGTGTTTTGATTTTGTCTCAAAGTGTTTTTGATTTTCACTCGTGCCTCTTAGAGTCTGCCTGTCTGCACCATTGGGCTCATCCTTCAACACCACACTGTATCGTGACAAACATGAGAGCAGACTCCATGGCTGAAAAACTGCTTTGTAATAATACCATTGGCTTTTGGAATGATGTCAGAGCATATCTAATAAAAAACATCATCTGTGTTACGGTAATTGGGTTTATTGATGCCTCTAAGACATGCATGTAAAATGTGGCAATAACCTCTCTGCTTCCTTTGGTGTGAGTAACGGTGTGCGTCAGGGTGGGCTTCTTTCACCTGCCCTGTTTAACATTTATATGTACGATCTGTCAAAAGAATTGAACCTGTAAAACTGAAAGTTATGCACCATAAGTCATGTCCCCTGAAGGAAGGGAATGAGGTGCAACATATGCTATGGGAATTGCGCCCCCGCGCAATTACCTGAAGGAATACAATCACGCCTTTTACGGCTAGGGCGTCAGCGTTACGCCAGAGGCTCCGCCCTCTGTGTATTTAAGCCACTGACGCCCATCCATCTTTCTCCAAAATTGCACTTCACCGAGCTTTCAGCATTGAAAAGGCCAGATATGTTGCACCTCGTTCCCTTCCTTCAGGGAACATGGCTTATGGTGAATAACTTTCAGTTCTCTCGGTGCAACATATGCTATGGGAACGTAATTCATTCACATCCTTGAAATGCTCAGTAAAATGCATGCTAGTGTGAACGTCTGCCCTTGACCAACAGCCATCTCAGGGCTACTTTCTACTGTGTTAGAAAGGACAGCCTGAGTGACATCACACACAGTAACATCCAAACTGTAATGCTTTGCAAAAGTGTTTAATGAGCTCCAGTTCGCAGCAGCACAAATGTCTGCAACTGGTACACCCTTGAACAGTGACCACGAAGTGGCCAAGCCCCGAGTGGAGTGAGCGTGCACTCCAGAGGGCACCTGTTGACCTTTGCTACTGTACACCCTTTTAAAGGCCTCAGTCACCTAATGTGAGAGGCGTTGTTTTGATAGGGCCTTTCTGGTAGCAGGTACTGCAAAGCATACGAACAGTTGGTTTGTTTTTCTCCATTCGGCTGTTCTCTGCATGTAAGTGCGTAAAGCTCTCACGGGGCAGAGAGCCCTCAGCCTTTCCTGTTCCTAAGTGAGGAGAGGAGCAGGTGGGAAGGAGGAGAGATCAAAGTCTAGAATCCTATGGTTTAAAGTCAAGACCTTGGGGATGTATGCAGGACTAGGCCTTAGGGTGACCTTTGACCCATCAAGGACGAATCTGGTACACATTGGATGTACAGACAATGCATGGAGGTCACCCATACGTTTAGCCGAGCAAAGGGCCAAGAGTAGAGCGGTTTTATAAGATAATAAATCTATCTTAACCTCGCTCAGTGGCTCGAATGGAGGATCACAGAGAGCCCCCAAGACCAGGCTAAGATCCCAAGCAGGAGTCAGGATCTTGCTGGGTGGTTTCATTCTTAGCACGCCTTTCATAAATCTTATTATGATTGGATACGCCAGGAGTCCTGTGTCCCCAGCCTTCGTGACAGGCTGAAATTGCTGATAGGAAAACTTTAATCATTGAGAAAGAATGACTTTTTTCCAGTAAGTCCTGAGGGAAAGTCAGGAGCCGAGCCAGGTCGCATGAGTAAGAAATAATATTTCTTTCTGTGCACCAAGCTTCAAAAATACGCAATTTCTGTGCATAGAGAGACTGTGTTGACATAGCACAGGCATTTTTGATTGTTTTTACCACATTTTCCAGCAGGCCTGATGCCATCAGCTTGTTCTTTTCTGCCAACAAGCTGAAATTCTTAACCGCTCCCAGCCTGAGTGGCGAGACTGCTCCTTCTGGTGACATAGTTTGACCCTGAAGAAAAGCAGTTGGTGTATCCAGTTCCCCTCCAGGGGCCTTGGATGCTGTGATCCCCTGGGGGTCAACCAAGTTAGGGAGAAGGCCTTTTTGCCGATGTGCTACCAGGTTGCTCTGATCGAGAGTGATTGAGGGCAGATGCAACCCGTCGTCCTTTTTAGACAAAAGTGGAGCAGAATGTCTGTTTTCTCTCTCCTTGTTTGGGGTCAAGGGACTGAGAAGCTGCAAGTTTTGTAAACGAGCAGATCTCCTGACCCCAATCCGTTTCCTGGATGGATCTAGTTTACTGGCCCTCAGCCTTAACAGAGCGTTGGAGCTAGACACACCACCCGGGGTCTGTGTTTCACCCGTTGGGGGGATATTGTTTAAGAGCAGAGCTGAACCAACACAGTGAGAAAGGTCACGTGCTGCCGGATCACTGCTTGGACATTACGTGTCGCCCATTAATGATAAGGGGACAGCTGCAACGTAAGAACGTGGAGATGATTCTTTGTGCTTGGCAGACTTTAAATTGTTTGGTGATAGAGAGCCCAGTTCCCTTCGAATAACAGGAAGAGGAATCTGAGTCAGCCCTGATTTGTTTTTACACACATCAGTTTGATGACAATTGCCTTTGTGAACGTGTGAAGTTTGTGGTTGCCTGTGGGCTTCTGCCGTGGCCCTCCCGTCGTTAGATTCTGTCGGCGCGCATCCCTGAGGCGCGGGTATGTCACGTGTTTGCTTGGTTAGTGTATTGACCGCCCCGTCGTTCACCATGGAATGGGGACTGGAGCACGTGACCCCTCTCACCTGTCTCCGTGAGGGATGGGGGGCCTGCCAGCAGACGCCTCTGTGCCTGTCCGCTGCAGACAGAACAGAGGCACTCCGCTGGGGCTCATTGATTAGGCTAACACCCCGTGAGCCGTGAGGGGGGGAAAACGCCCCCCCTCCCTTTATGACAGCTGGCGGGCCAGAGGAACCCGTTCTGCTGAAGTTATTTGTGTTTGTTGTTTTTATTTTTAGAGTCAATAAAACAGAGAGGGGCTGTTTTTTTAGCTTTATTCGTGCTTATGTGTAACGACATATATGACTTTATGTCACTCACAGCAGGAAAACATGATTTGTGCATGCAACAGAGTTACCAGCTTTTTGTACCGTGCTACAAATAAAGTCTGGACATGAAGAGATCATTTCCCGTACCGCGTGGACGGGTGATCGTGTAAAGTCAAGACGTGAACCTGGTTCATCAGGCACGCTTTTGTCTGGAGTCCTGGTTCGCCGAGGAGGCCCTGTTTTGTCTGACCGCCTGGCGGGGGACAAACCTGTTTTTGCTCCATGCGTGTTCGGTCCGAGGTTGGCCCGGCGGTGGTCTCTGCCGGTGCTCGTCCTCGTACGCCGGCCGCTTTTGCGGTGGGGCACACGTTGCCGAGCGGTGTCGAGGCTGTGCAGGTCTGCCCCCAGCAGACTCCCTGGGGGGGGGGGGAGCTTCTCCTGGGAATGCCCACCCGGAGAGCTTCAGCCTGTTTGCGCCTCTGGTCCAGCTTGGTCTGAATTCGATCCAAAGCTTTCCCAAACAATCCCGTCGGTTCTATCGAGTGGTGGAGAAAAGGCACCTTTTGTCCCTTGGGGAGATCAGTTAAAGTCATCCACAAATGGCGGATTGCGATGACCACTTCCGCCATGCCTCTGCCTTGAGCAACAGCGGCTGTTGGGGCTGGACTTTGTTTCACTCTGAAGTTGCCCATGGTAAGAGGTGCCAAGCTTGTGTGGATGTACTCTTAGCCCACTGACTTGGTGCCTGTGTGTTGGAGTTTTCTCCAGTAGATAAGAAGGTAGCATCCCTGCACCTTCAGGTGCGGAGATGGTCTCTGAATTTTTTGTTCCTATGCGCCGAATGGCATTTTGGAGTATCTGGCCTTCTTGGAATCCTTTGCGGGGGTGCTGGAAGGTGCACCAGCTGGGGACTCCTTTATTCTGTTGGAGGACTTCAATGCCCATGTGGATAATGACACTATGACTTGGAGGGGTGTAAATGGGAGGAACAGCCTCTCTGATCTGAACTCGAGCGGCGTTCTGTTGTTGGACAATGGCTGACACATTATCCAGTTTTAAGACTGGGATTAAGACTTTCCTTTTTGATAATCCTATAATTAGGGTTGGCTTCTTATGCTGCCATAGGCTTAGACTACTGGAGGACAAATTGACCTAATTTCCTTAAATGAATTGTTAAAATTGAATAGTTTTCAATGGAAACTATTTCTATCTCAACATGTGATTTTTTTTTTAACCTACCATTGTGTATCTGTTTCTCCTTCTTGTTCCTCTAAGTCCTAAGCCTGGTTCTGCTAAAGGTTTCTTCCTCATGCAGGAGTTTTTCCTTTTTCATTGTCACCTTCATGCTTGCTCAAGATGAGAGTTCTGCTGTTGAAGTTAAATTCTAAGCCATCTGCTCCTCAGATAAATAGTGTTAACTTAGTTTTTATATATATGAATGTTTCTGTTCAGTGCCCTGAGATGACTTATTTTCTGACTTGGTGCTATATAAATAAACTGAATGGAATTGACTTCTGCGCTAGTCATAACTTGTCCATCACAAACACCATGTTCAAACATAAGCGTGTCCATAAGTTCACTTGGCACCGGGATGCCCTAGGTCTACGATCGATGACTGACTTTGTAGTCGTGTCATCAGATTTGCGGCCATTTGTTTTGGACAACCTGGAGCAGTTCACAGCTGAGTGTGAAGCGGCTGGGATGAGAAGCAACACCTCCAAATCTGAGGCCATTGTCCTCAACCGAAAAAGGGTGGATCAATGTCTTCAGGTCGAAGGTGAGGTTCTGCCTCAAGTGGAGGAGTTCAAATATCTTGGGGTATTGTTCACGAGTGAGGGAAGAATGGAGCATGAGATTGTCTGCCTTTGAGCAGTTGAAGCCAGTGACTTTAACTGTTTTAAAGGACATTGTGGATCACATGCAGCCTTCTAATTCACCTTTGGACTATGCTGGTGAAGATTCTCAGTCATCCAGGACATGATAAAATCAAAAAAGGCGTTCAATACAGAAACAGAAACCTTTGGACTGTGTTCCCTCTCGACTGTTTAAGGACGTTTTTAGCACACGTGGTCCATAAGTTATTGTCATAATTAACATGTCAATGTCATCTGGCTGCGTTCGAGCTTCTTTTAAACATGCTGAGGTGCAGCCTCTCATAAAGAAGAAAAACCTCGACACAACACTGCTCTTAAATTACAGACCTATTTCAAAACTACCTTTTCTGTCAAAATTTTTAGAGAAAGTTGTTTTTAATCAACTTAAAAGGTTTTTATCTGCCAACAGCATTGGTGAAAAATTCCAGTCAGGTTTTAAATCAGGCCACAGCACAGAGACTGCCCTTTTGAGAGTTTTTAATGACCTTCTTTTAACTGTTGATGCAGGAAGATCTGCTGTTTTAGTGCTTTTAGACCTTTCTGCTGCCTTTGATACTGTGGACCACAACATCTTGTTGTCACAACTGGAACACGTGGTCGGTATCAAAGGCACAGTTTTATCCTGGTTTAGATCCTACCTGACTGACAGAAGTTTTTCTGTTCACTTAGGGAAATGTTCTTCCCAGCTCCTCTGATCTGTGGAGTCCCTCAATGGTCTATTTTAGGTCCACTGCTTTTTAATTTGTACATGTTGCCTTTGGGGTCCATTCTTTTTAGAAAACACAACATTCCTTTCCATTGCTTTGCTGATGATACACAGTTATATCTTCCAATTGAGTCAGACAGGGTCACTCCACTGGACCCACTCTTGAATTGTCTAAACGACATTAAAGTCTGGTTAAAACTAAATTTTCTGAATCTAAATGAAAATAAAACGGAAGCCATCAGCTTTGGCAAATGTAATACCCTAAATGTTCTTGGCCCCTTGGCTTCATACAGCCACTCCAATGTCAGGAATCTGGGAGTTATTTTTGATAGTGCTTTTAAATTAAACAAACAGATAAATTCAGTTGTTGAATCCAGTTTCTTCCAGCTAAGACTCATTGCCAAGGTGAAGTCTTGTCTCTCTTTCAGAGACCTTGAAAAGGTGATTCACGCTTTTATTACCTCTCGTTTGGACTATTGTAATTCACTGTATGTTGGTTTAGACAAATCATCTTTGCATCGTTTACAATCTGTCCAGAACGCAGCAGCTCGTCTTTTAACTTCAACTAAAAAATGAACACATTACCCCTGTCCTGGCTTCTCTTCACTGGCTCCCTGTCCACTTTATGATTGATTTGAAGATTTTATTGCTTGTTTTTAAAATCTTAAAAGTTCTGGCCTCGTCATATTTATGTGATCTTATTAACATCTACACTCCTGTAAGAGCACTCCGGTCTACCAACCAGTTTCTCTTAGATGTCTCCAGATCCAAACTGAAGTCCAGAGGTGATCAGGCTTTTGCGGTTGCTGCTCCAAAGCTGTGGAACAGTTTACCTGAGAATTTAAAGAGCGCTCAGACTGTTGAGACTTTTAAATCTTTAGTCAAGACTCATCTGTTTTACTTGGCATTTGATCCACGCAGAGTCTGAGAACAAACTTTGAGCAGATTTTATTGTTGTTGTGTGTTGTATTATTGTTAACTTTATTATGTTTTAGTGGCACTAGATGCATTTTACTCTTTTATTTTTATTTGTCTTAACTGTAAATCACTTTGGTCAGCTTCTGTTGTTTTTAGCTTTATACATACATTGACATTGACGGACGGATTGGTGCAGTATTGTGCACTCTGTACCGGTCCGTTGTAGTGAAGTGGGAGCTGAGCTGTAAGGCAAAGCTCTCTGTTTACTGATCAGTCTACGTTCCTACCCTCACCTATGGTCACAAGCTCTTGGTAGTGACTGAAAGAATGAGATTGCAGATAAAGGCACTTGAAACGAGTTTCCTCCGCAGGGTAGCTGGACTCTCCCTTAGAGATAGAGTGAGAAGTTCAGTTAGCTGGGAGTGACTCGGAGCATAACTGCTACTCCTCCCAATCCAGAGGAGCCAGTTGAGGTAGCTGGGACATCTGGTAAGGATGCTCCCTGGGCACCTCCCTAGGGAGGTGCTTCTGGCATGTTCGACCGAGAGGAGACCTCAGGGAAGACCCAGGACATACTGGACAGACTATGTCTCTCGGTTGGCCTGGGAACACCTTGGGGATCCTCCCAGAAGAGCTAGAAGAGGTGACTGTGGAAAGATGTCTGGGCCTCCCTGCTCAAGCTGCTGCCCCTGCAACCTGACTTTGGAAAAAGCAGTAGATAATGGATGGATGGATTAATGGATGCTTTGGACATTCGGGTGAAGTGACAAGCTGATAAATAAAGGTTGAATGAATAGAGTAGCTCAGTCTCAAAAAGCTTAGTGACCCTTGCCTTGCAGCAAAGTTCCCCAAACTCCCATTCAATAATGATGGCCCCAGACCCAGTGCTTTAAGTGGAAAAAAACAAGTGCCGGTACTCTCCCTATGTTGCGCCACCCCGCCGCCCCCGAAAGATTTTGTAAAATTTTTAACATGCTTCAGGTAAAAGTCATTTACTAACCTGATTTAATGTGGACATAAATAGGAAAGATTGTGTCAACCCAAAAAAATCAACAACTAACAACAGCAGCAAGTCAAATACAGCAGAACATTTTGCTAACAATGCGCAGCTGCTCCGAGTCAACAGATGCATTTAAAAGCTTAAAGACCGTGTAAAGTGAATTTCAATATTTTCTTCAATAAACATTATAAATGTCATAATTGTAATCTTGTAAATGAGTAAAAAGTCTCAAAATTTTAGCTCAATTAATTTTGGAGTTATAGATCAAACTGTGTATAACGATATTTCTGTTTCAGGATTTTTTGGGCGTGTTTTAAATGTGACCGCGTTTCATCACGCGGTCTAGCCCCACCCCCTGCAGCTCCAGCCGTATAAATTAGTTCTTGCCTCGGTGGAGCCGTTCACTCGCGAATCGCAGATAGCATCAGATAGCAATAGCTATAGCTCCTTTTTTGCTAAGAAAATGTGACAGGTCCATTGCATACTTAGTTATCAACGTGATTACTCTATATTTTAATCACCAACACAGACCCCGCATGCGATGTGACCGGGTCGGACCGGGTGCAGCAAGTTCGCTCATCTTCTAAAAATAGCGCTTATTATTAAACACATAACAGCGGAGTTATGAATTATAGTTGTGTCCTCAACTTTAAAAACAAAACCAGAGTTGTTTGTGCACTAAAAACAGCGTAACTCTTGGAAAAAGTCAAGTCAAGTCAAGTCAAATTTATTTATATAGCACAGTTAGAACAGATAAACTGTTATCAAGGTGCTTCACACACACACACACACAAAATAAAAGAGGCTCAAAAAATTTACAGAACAGTATCACACATCAATACAGTACCCAGCTAACATTGAACGTTCAGACAACGTCCTCTGAACGTTGTCATCAACGTCCTCTGAACGTTTGCAGAAAACGTTCACTGAACGTCCAAATGAAACTCCATAAAACGTTCAGAGAACGTCCCCTGAATGTTCAGAAACTGTCCCCCGAACGTTCAGAGAACGTCCCCTGAATGTTCAGAAACTGTCCCCTGAACGTTCAGACAACGTCCTCTGAACGTTGTCATCAACGTCCTCTGAACGTTTGCAGAAAACGTTCACTGAACGTCCAAATGAAACTCCATAAAACGTTCAGAGAACGTCCCCTGAATGTTCAGAAACTGTCCCCCGAACGTTCAGACAACGTCCCCTGAATGTTCAGAAACTGTCCCCCGAACGTTCAGACAACGTCCCCTGAATGTTCAGAAACTGTCCCCCGAACGTTCAGACAACGTCCCCTGAATGTTCAGAAACTGTCCCCTGAACGTTCAGAAACTGTCCCTTCAACGTTCAGACAACACAAACTTTTCAAGTTCCCAATCCACAGTTTTAAATTGAGATTTATTAGTGGAATCGTGATGATATGTAGTTGTGCAAATAACTCTTGGCTATGAATTAATTCTACAGTACTAACATTAAAAATAACAGAGTCGAAAGTTATGATAAAAGAATCAGTTTATTACACATAAAGGCATCAGTATCATAATATAAAACAAATCCGTATATGAATAAAAAAATGCATAACTGGCATCAGTTGTAACAAAATAGGTACAAAAATAGGTACAAAAAGAATCTGTACATGGCATGCTATGCATATGAAAAATATAATGCATCTACTTCAAAACTGCGTTGAGGCAAACAAAGCTAGGAACCACATTTGACCATCCATTGTACAGCAGGAAACATGGTGGAAACCGTTGGTTTAAGGTTTACAAATCACTCCTTACATTTTTCCTTTATCCTCTTTAACATAAATTAAAGGATTAACAGAACAGCATAACACATAAAATGGAAAAGTCCACCTTTGGTACCTTTAAAAAAACAAAAGCTTTAGAATTACATTGGAGGGAGCTTATCAACTGGTGGCAAAACAAAATGTACCAGTACACAAACAAATCTAAATGTACACAGCTCACATAGCTTTGGTCTGTACTTAACATTAATTTGTTTTTGTTTTTTATTAACATGCCTTCATTTTTCTTTTGGATTTATAGCTGCAACACTGGCAGTAACACGAGAAATATGAAAGCTATATAAAATTACAGTCCCACCACAAATATGTTTAAAAAGTGTGCTGGTCATAATATTTTAAATAAGTTGATTTATTTCAGTAATTCCATTCAAAAAGTGAAACTTTCATTAAACTGATTTCAAGTTTATTTCTTTTAATGCTGATAATTAAAACCAACAACTAATGACAACCCTAAATTTAGTACCTCAGAAAATTAGACTATTACTTGAGATTAATTAAAAAAAATGTTTATAAATGTTGGCCAACTGAGAACTATGAACATGAAATGTACAATATGTACATCTTTGAATACTTAGTTGGGGGTCCTTTTGCAAGGACCATGGTACATGTTCATACTTTTCAGTTGGCCAACATCTATAAAAATCCTTTTTTAATTTTTTATCTCAAGTAATGTAATTTTCTGTTACCGGTAATGAATTTGGGCTTTTCATTAGTTGTCAGTTATAATCATCAACATTAAGAATTTTTTTAAAAATATATCAGTCTGTGTGAATGAATATAATATACAAGTTTTACTTTTTGAATGGAATTACTGAAATAAATAAACTTTTTCATATTCTAATTTTATGACCAGCACCTGTATTTGCATCTCTCCCCCCAAAAAATGTGTTCCTCAGTTCTGTGTGAGCCCGTGTCCTCCACTTCTTTGTGGCACATTTTAAATGTCCTGTGTGACCCTCCACCTCCACTTCTTGTGGTGCATTAAATGTCCAGTGTCCACTTCTTTGTGGTGCATTAAATGTCCAGTGTGAAAGCCTCACCTCCACTTCTTTGTGGTGCATTAAATGTCCAGTGTCCACTTCTTTGTGGTGCATTAAATGTCCAGTGTGAAAGCCCCACCTCCACTTCTTTGTGACACGTTTTAATTGTCCAGTGTGAGCGCATGTCCTCTACCCTTTTTGCATGTTTTAAATGCTCTGCAGCATGAGTCCTTATAAAATCCTCTCTTGCCGCAGAATACCCATTCATGATTCCATCTGCATTTGCAAAAAAACAAACAAAAACAAAAAAGAGTAATTAGTCATATGCAAAGGCAATCTGGAAAATGCACAGTGCCTTGCTGGGGTCTCCCCTATAACTGGATTAATAAATAATAAAAAAACATCCATCCCAGCAAATGTTGATAGGTGGCTTGTTCACCGTCAGTAAGGAAGAACAATCTGTTGAGCGATCTGGTTCAAGTTCAGAGTTATGTGAAATGTGAACATCCAATTCAGAGGGAAAATCATAAGAATGATTGGCATGATGGTCTGAATGAATACTGCCATGATCATCATCTGAAAAGGACCCATTTACAGGAATATCTACAGTTTCTGCATGGTTCATTGGTGCCATCATCATGAAGAGAGTCAGAACTTTCAAGTGATTCACTGTGTTCACTATGCATGGCAATGACTTCATGCTGAAATGCAGGAGAATTTTTAACAAAATCTGGAGAATCATCTTGGTCATCATCAAAACACTTAAATTTCCGCTTGGCAACAAGATGAGTTTGTCTCCAAAGAGTAGATTTAGGAACAGAATAAATCTAAAAAAGCTAAGTCTGGTCCTCTGGACATTCAAAAAAACAAAAAAAAAAAACAAAGCAAAAAATTGTAGAAACGTTTCGTCTTTCGTCCGAAAGACTTCCTCAGTCTGAGGTGCTGGGTTCAGCTCAGTCTTATAAATAGCACCCTCTCACCAGTCTTATAAGACTGAGCTGAACATAGCACCTCAGACTGAGGAAGTCTTTCGGACGAAAGACGAAACGTTTCTACAATTTTTTGCTTTGTTTTGTTTTTTTTTGTTTTTTTGAATGTCCAGAGGACCAGACTTAGCTTTTTTAGATTTTTCTACCTGGATTATTGAGCATGCATCAGGGAACAGAATAAATGTTTTTTTGCCATTGTCAATGAGAGTTTAAGCCTCAGTTTCAGTTCCTCCACATAGGACAAACAGGTTTAACAATGTCAATCAAAACAGCTTGTTCACATGCAAATGAGGAACATCAGCCTGACGGTCATTAGAGACCTTGATGACTCACAGGGTGCTCATGCAATAACAGCATTGGGGGATGGGGGGAGGGACAACAGTTCAAGTCTCAAGTCTGTAGTAAAAAAGGTTAAAAAAGTAAAAATAATCTTTCCACTTGAACGTCTTCAAGTTTCTTCACCTTATCCAGCTGAGTGAACTCTTTCTATCTGTATGGTTCAAACCGTTCAGAAGCTTTGTGTTTGCTTTAAACACTCACCGGTCTCAGAGTTTATGTAGTTCTTGTCAGTTGATCTGTTGAGAGTCGCTGCGTAAGTGACCTCCACAACCTGGACGTGTTCGTTTCTCTCTTCCTGTTCGGCGACCACGAGCACTGGAAGAGGGATTCAGGCACCGTCATAGGACTCCTAAACCCAAACCCGATGAAACAGAGAGACGGGAATGACGGGGTGAGCTGCGTTCTGTTTTAAAGTTCCAGAAGAACCACAGTCTGACGGTTACAGAACATCTAGAACTGATGCTGAGGAAACAGCTGCTCACTGGAGAAAGTTTTAGCTTTAGAAGCAAAACTCAAATATTTTTGAGGCTAGCTAACTCTGAAATTAAGTAAAACATCTGAAGTTGCAGTTCAAAAGCCTTAAACCTGTCTTGGTGTAACTTGGAAGCAGCTTATAAATTATAATTAATTCAGAATAATTTAATGAGCAAACACAAACCTTCATTATTCAACTGGGGTTAGGAGCATAAGGCCTCAAGCCCTTACCTTTCTTGTTGGTATCTGCTGACCAGGGATTTGGATTTGGTTCAAGCATCAAGATCCAGCTGCAGGGCGGTGCTCCTCTGTTTTGAACCAAACAAAGTAAAATGGTGGCAATGATGGGAAACCTTCACCACAAGGCATCCTGGGAGAAATCAAAGGGCCAATGAAAGGGCCTCCAACCAACAGTGGGGGTTGTGATTGCCCACCCTCAACTGTCACAGTGTTCAATCAAACCACCAGAACAACAAGGTTTTGCTTCTGGGGGGATAAACAGGAGTTAATGGAAGCCATTTTCTGGCACCAGAGAAGTACTCTAGCTGGTTCCAGAGTTTAACTGAGAGAAGTACTGTGGGAGAATAGGGCCCTAAACCCTCTCTTAAACATCTAACTAACAGAAGTGTACAGTTTTTTACAACAACGCAGAAATAGAGATTTGGTGATAAATAATAACAACCATTATGTTTGTATACTCTTTAAATTAAATCACACCAAACATGTTTTTTCACATTGAATGTCTAGAGTGAACGTTCAGACAACATTCAGACAACATTAGAAGTGCACTTCAAAACAAAAATAGAGATTTGGTGATAATAATTAATGACCATTAAAGTTTTAAAGATTAAAAAAACTAATTAAATAAAAATATGCCACTGGTTTTTTTTTTCTCACAGTAAGCAAACATTCAGAAAACGTCAGTGCACTTCATATCAAGACAAAAATAAAGATTTGGTGACAATAACCATAGCTTTTAAATATAAAAAAAAAACTGATTAAATGATCACAGCAAACATTTGTTTTTCACAGCAATTGATAGTTTACAGTGATAAGACAAAATCAGAAGGGCAAACTTTTTATAACAAGACAAAAATAGAGATCTGGTGACAATAACAACCATGTAATTATGGTTATAGATAAAGAACCCATATGAGTGGGGGTCTCGTACGTGGGCCCATTGCTCTATTGAAGATATAAAGACTGATTAAAGAAGTCACAGTAAACATGATTGTCATGTCAAGTGAATGTTCATAGTGAACGTTCAGACAATGTTCAGACAATGTCAGAAGTGCACACCTTTTGTAACAAAACAAAAATAGAGATTTGGTCATAAATAATAACAACCATTAAAGTGTCAAAGATGTAAGAAATAAGTGAATGAAATTACACCAATTTTTTTTTCTTACAGTGAGTGAACGTTCAGCGTTAACGTTCAGGAAACGTTCAGACAACGTTCAGATAATGTTCAAACAATGTTCAGACAATGTTCAGACAATGTTCAGACAATGTTCAGATAATGTTCAGACAATGTTCAGACAATGTTCAGACAATGTTCAGGCAATGTTCAGGCAATGTTCAGACAATGTTCAGGCAATGTTCAGGCAATGTTCAGACAATGTTCAGACAATGTTCAGACAATGTTCAGGCAATGTTCAGACAATGTTCAGGCAATGTTCAGACAATGTTCAGACAATGTTCAGGCAATGTTCAGACAATGTCAGAAGTGCACACTTTTTGTAACAAAACAAAAATAGAGATTTGGTCATAAATAATAACAACCATTAAAGTTTCAAAGGTGTAAGAACTAATTGAATGAAATTACACCAATTTTTTTTTCTTACAGTGAGTTACCGTTCAGCGTTAACGTTCAGGGTTAACGTTGAGGCAACGTTCAGACAACGTTGGGTCCTGAACATTCGACATTCGACCTTTAGACGACGTTCACTGAACGTCATCTGAACATTTGCTTGCTAGCTGGGTAGTAGCAATTCTGATATTAACAGCAGTAAAGTATAATAAAAATGTATAAGAACAATATTAAAATGAAAACAGTAAAAATATATACACTACGTCAGCTCACACAGTATGAAACACCAGAGAGAACAGATGGGTTTTTAGCAGGGATTTGAACAAGTGAAGGGAGGAGGCCTGTCTAATGTTGAGGGGCAGGTTGTTCCAGAGTTTGGGGCCGGTGACTGAAAACGCCCGATCTCCTCGGAGCTTCAGATGTGTTTTTGGAACCACCAAGAGCATCTGATCAGATGATCTCAGGGCCCGCGGTGGAACATATGGTTCCAGCAGCTCAGAGAGGTAGAGGGGAGCGAGGCCATTCAGGCATTTGTAGGTCAACAACAGGATTTTAAAGTCGACTCTAGTTCGCACGGGGAGCCAGTGCAGTGAGGAGAGAACAGGTGTAATGTGCTCAAACTTACGTGTACCGGTTAAAAGCCGAGCTGCTGCATTTTGCACGAGCTGGAGGCGTGAGAAGGAGGCCTGACTGATCCCAGCGTACAGTGCATTACAATAATCCAGGCGGGTTGTGATGAATGCATGGATTAGTGTCTCGAGATCAGGTCTGGACAGCACCGGCTTGAGCTTAGCAACCTGCCGCAGTTGGAAGAAACTCTTCTGGAGAACGGAGCTGATCTGTTTATCGAACTTAAGGTCCGAGTCAAAAACCATCCCAAGATTTTTTACGGAGTGTTTGAGGTACGGCTGGAGGGAGTCCAAGTTTATTTCATCAGAGGCGGCAGCTGAGCTAGGGCTGAAGATGATGACTTCAGTCTTCTGGTCATTAAAACTTAGGAAGTTTGAAGCCATCCAAGTCTTAATGTCGTCCAGACATTTTAGGAGAGAGTGGAGGGACCCTGTATTTGCTGGTTTCAGTGGCAGGTAGATCTGGCAATCATCTGCGTAACAATGGAATGATATTCCATGTTTTCTGAGGATGGTCCCCAGTGGGAGCATGTAGAGCGTGAAGAGAAGTGGACCGAGAATAGAGCCCTGTGGGACCCCGCAGGAGAGAGACACTGAAGGGGATACACTGTTCCCGACCTTAACACAAAAACTTCTGTCAGCGAGGTATGAGCGGAACCAGTCTAATGCAGCACCTGTGATCCCGACCCAGTGTTCGAGCCGTGATAAGAGAATACTGTGGTCGACGGTATCAAAAGCAGCGGTAAGGTCAAGGAGTACAAGTACCACAAACTGACCAGAATCATTTGATACAAGAATATCATTGAAAACCTTGACCAAAGCTGTTTCCGTGCTGTGAAGCTGTTTGAAACCGGACTGAAAAACTTCAAAGACTTTGTTTTCAGTTAAGAACTGATTTAACTGAATAGAAATGAGTTTTTCGAGGATTTTGGACATAAAGGGGAGTCTTGATATTGGTCTGTAATTTGCGCAGGCGGAAGGGTCAAGACCGGGTTTCTTTAATAACGGAGTGACCACTGCATGTTTGAAGGCATCTGGGACCACACTTGTAGCAATGCTACTATTCAAAATATTAAGAACAGAGGGCCCCAGCGATGGCAGAACCTGTTTGAACAATGATGGGGGGATGGGATCAGCGGGGGAGCCTGAAGGTTTCATGTGACCAACAGCTTTGTTTAACAATGGGAGTGAGATGGGTTTGAATTGCCTGAAGTTTGCTGTGCAAGGAACAATGGGAGAGGTGTCGACTGCGGAGTGGGGGATGGAGGACCTAATCAGCTCAACCTTTTCAACAAAGAATTTGCTGAATCTGTTACAGGAGTCAACAGGGGCCTCCATGTTGGCTGATAGAGGAACATTAAGAATGGAATTTACTGTGTTGAAAAGAATGCGGGGG